>PVJI01014431.1:0-44225 GCA_004026765.1 Micronycteris hirsuta
CCTCTCCAAGGGACAGCTTTGTGAAGGGATGCTCGCCAGTAGGTGTTGCCCATCCCTCTCCGGCTCAGCGCACTCCTGCATGGCGCTGACGGTCCTCGGTGCTGCGGCCCAGCCGAGACAGAGGGCGCTGAGGCAGCCCCAGCAGGTGCGTCTCTCACTCCAACCGCTGCACGGCACACGGCCTCCTCTTCCTCCAAACCTGCCCCCTTCGCCTCCTGATCCGCGGCCAGCGGCGCCTGTTCCCCTCAGGCTTAGCAGGCCTCAAAGCACCCGCCTTCTTCCCCGTCCCCCAAATCTGGCCGGAGTCATGGGGGGCAGGACTGTCCATTACATTAACTGCTTTCCAGCAGCCTTGCTTCCCGTTTCTCCTCTTTGTGCCATTACCTCAGTTACGTGCTAGAGTGAGCTTCAGAAGGTGACCCCAATATCCCAGCACTTTTTGTCACCTCTCCCTCACTGCTGGAGCCTGCCCAGACTCCTGGGGGTCAGGGGGTGGGGGGCGAAGTCTTCTCACCATCTGCCCCAACCTGCGACTCCAGCCACGTTCTCCTCGGTCTCTCCCGCCACCACGTGGAGCTTTTAAACCCTGGGCCTGCATCCCGGGGCTCCTGCTGGGGAGTGGGAGCCAGTGAGTGTGCGCGCAGAGCTGCGGGACCAGTGGGTCGGCAGCTACCACGTGAGCCCCGCAGACAGACAGACACACAGACAGACGCACTGCTGTCACTGCGGCCACAGTGATGACATTGCGCCCTCTGCAGAAAACGTTCTCATCCTCGCCCTTACGTGAGGGGCTTCGCCATCTTGTCTTCAACAGGGGCCAGCCAGAACGGCGCACACACGTGCCCCCACCGAGAGCTCCGGCCCTGGGTCTCGGCACCTGCGTGCGGGGCCCCCGGGGGCAGGCCGCTCGGGCTCCCCCGGGTCATGGTGCCCATGTTGGTGAATGGAGATAGTAGTGCCTGTCTCAGCCCCTCTCAGGTCTGGATGGTCCTCCAGAGGCTGAGATTGTTCTAGGAACAGGGGTGGCCTTGGTGCTGTCCTCACAAGGTTCCCTTCTGCTGCTTTGCAGGACCTGCTGGGGGCTTCCACCCCAGAGCTGGCCAGGAGGGGTGTGGGGACCGCCCATGACCCCACTTGATCATCTCCCAGAGCTTCCTACCTGGTCCTTGCTACCCGGCCTCTCCCCCCAGGCCCACCCACCTGGGCCAGTCTCCTGGAAAAAGGAGGAAGAAGTCAGCTGAGTTACCCAATATGCCGTTCCCTCCCTCCACTGGCTCCTGGGGGGGTGGGGACTGGAGACCCCAACTCCCCTCAGAGGCACAACAGGGAGCGGAGGCTGACTGGCAGCTCCCTGAGACCCCCCCCCCCCCCGCCTCCTCTGCAGGCAGCTCGGGCCGCCAGGATGAGTGAGCTCCCTTTGGCAGCTCCCCTAGGGCAGGAAGGGCCGGCTGCCTCCAAGTCACTGTTTGAATTATTCCCGGGTTATTAATAGCAGCAGGGATGACACTGGGACCAGGGCCACCCCTGGCCCTGAGTCACACCTCCTCCCCTTTCCTGTTCTCCCCAAACGGGGTCAAGGGCAGGGCACACTCAGCCCAGCCACAGGGGAGTCCCCTGGGCGCATGCCTGCTCTGTAGCTTCCTGGAAGCTTTCTTCGCTGCTGGCACAGCGTCCTGGGCAGGAGCAGAGCCAGGAAGAGCTGGGGCTGGTCTGAGACCCCGCTGCAGGGCCAGATGACCTTGGGTAAAGGTCTGACTACATGAACTCAGAGGGGTACACACGTGCGGGGGTGGGGGGCACTGTAAGGATTAAGGGAGAGAACATCCCGAGTCCCCAATAAACGGCAGCGATGTGAGTTTGCTGCGCTGCCAGAGCCCCCTCTGGGCTGGTTTCCCTGGGCCTCACCCCGTCACAGCGTCAGCCCAGCTCCCGTTGGCAGGGCTTGCAGGGCCTGGGCGGGTGAGACTTGGCCTCCCAGAGGGGGCGGCACTGGGCTCAGGCGTCTCTTCCTTTCCCATTGGGGTGGAACGTGGGGTCCCCGGAGGGACTTCTGAGCAGATGGGGATTTTACGGTGGTAAGCAAAGGGGGAGCTTCTGTCCTCTGCTTCAGCTAGTCTGCAGAGGAAGGGCCTTGGCCGCAGCCGGCCCTTGAAGCCGTTGGGGTCTCCTTCTGGTCTGGAGTCATCAACAGAATCTAAATCCTGGGCCAGCAAGGCAGCCTGCTGAGCGGTCAGCTCTCCTTGGGGCTGCAGGTGGGGGCGGCTCGGACTTTCAGATGTTTACGAGACTGTGGCCAGGACGCGGGACGGGGCTGGTGTCAGGGGCCCAGCCCTGGCTGTGGCTGATGGCGTCACACACACACATGCACCCCTCTTCTCCATTTCATCTTCTTCCCCAGAGGACCTGAACGTGTGAGGTGGCACCCTCATTTTCTGGTGAAAGTCCCCGGGTCCCTTCCTTCCCCTCTCTCTAAAAGTAAATAAATAAAATCTTTAAAAAAGAAACATCGATGTGTGAGAGATACATGATTGGCTGTCTCTCGTGCGTCCCCCTACTGGGGACCCGTCCACAACCCAGGCGTGTGCCCTGACTGGGAATCAAATCGGCGACCCTTTGTCCCACCCACCGGACGCCCCGGTGAGCGGCAGGGACGTTAACAAGGCAGAAGCGCCCCCGCAGACCCCCGAGCACGGCCGCGGAAGCTGACCTCTCGCATGTTCAGTGAGCGCTCAGCGGGCGCGGCGCACGCGCCTCCGCCGCAATGGAAACCCGTCTGTCTGCATTTGGGGGAGCGGGAGTTTGAACTGCGGGTTCAGCTGCGCTCCGGACAGCGGCAGGCGCCGGCCTCCGTCTACCCAGCGGTTTTCAATCGCCGCTCTGTTCATTCCAGGACGGTGAGCGGGCTCAGCCGCTGAGCACCGAGCGGCCCCTGGGAAACGACCAGGCCCGCGATCGGGACGCGGTCTTTCTGGTGACGCCATCGCTTCCAGGCCGTCGGAGGCGCCACGTGCGGGTTCTCCGGGGGGCGGGGCTCGGCGGCGGCAGGTGCAGCGTTGTCGAGAACGACGCGGCCCCCTGAGCCCCAGCTGCCCCTCATCTGCCTCTTGTGCGCACGGGCTGCTTTCCTACCCGGGGAAGCCCGCTGTGGGGTTGGGCTCCGGTTTCTGTCGGCGGGTCCAGTTCTGACATTCATGTCAGATCCACGAGCTCGGAGCCCATGGGGGGGCCTAGGGGAGTTCCCACCTGGATGTCAGGGGCTCCGGCCACTGCCCTGTGGGTGACTTTGAATAAGACGCCCCCCTCTGTGCCTGAGCGTTCTCGCTGACAGGTGTTGATCAGAAATGCCCCTCCCGGTCCATTCTCTACAGTGAGGCTTCCCCAGGTCCATTCTGTCACCATCTAAGACATGACAGGTGGTGCTCCCGGGTTCCATGTTGGCCAGGACACCCCCCTCTCCTCTGTGATGGTAACAGGGAGGACAGCTGACATGGGGAGCCGCTTGGCCCATGGCAGCCCCAGTCAACCGCCCCTCTGTCCTAGGGGACAAGCACGGTGATCGTCCCCGCTCCACAGATGCAGAAACTGAGGCGCAGCGAGGGGAGGGCCACCAAACAACGGTCTTCACCGTGGTTAGGAGGCGGCAGCAGCCCCAGGGAGCAGCACACACATCACGCGGGCCCGTGGGTGGCCCCCAGCACAGGCCCCCCTGGCCCACATCCCCTGCAGAGCTGGGAGGTGTCACCTCCTGGGACATCGGGAACCCAGCTGAGGGAGCAGTTTACTTCACGGCCTGTGGGAGCCCCCTCTTTGGCGGGGGTAAGATCTTTAAAAACCAACAGCGCAGTTCTGTGGAGGGCAGAGGAGCCCTTGGCCCATTGAAATTTATTTGATGTAAACCCAGCGGAGCAGCAGACGGCAGAGACATCACCAACGGGGAACCCCAGAACACACGTGACTTTTAATATATTTGGGGCACCCGCAGTCCCTGCCACACTGGTGTTCTAATCTTGGTCCCATTACCTGTCTTCACAGTGGCAGGCGGTACCCGCCAAACCCGGAGGGGCTGAAATTGGATCCACCCGACCTGAGATGCGCCTTTCATATAAAGCCGCCGTGAACCCGGTGATTCGATTTCTAAGACTTAATGTGTTAGATGATTGAAAGTGTGTGTGAAGGGTGCCCCGGAGCATCCCCAGCCTCGTGACATGGCTGTCACCTCCAAAACGCGTTTATTTCATCTGGCGCCTGTCTCGGCCCCCGACCTCTTCCAGAAACGGTTGCGGGGAGCTTGTGTTTGGACGCTCGTCACTGTCCACCTCTCCGAGGAGTGTCCCCTCCGCTCCCAGCGAAGCCCTTGGACAAGGGGCTCCGGGGCCTCGCAGGGCTGACGTCGGTGCCACCACAAACTCGGTGGTCAGGCTTGGGGGGGGGAGGGGCAGCGCTGTGCAGGGCGGAGGCTGTCGGAGCCCACGGGGGACGCCGCTCCTGCTCTCGGTCCCAGGGAGACGGGGACAGCCCAGGACGGGCACGTTTATCGCCTCCTTTGCCATTCAGCCCTCACGGCAGCCAACACTGACGTAAACGGAGAGGCATTTATTCGAAATACTTCACGAACACCGGCTCGTCCTCTCGTCCACGGCCACGGAGAAGGGGATCGTAACTCACGACTGGTAACGGGAGGGCCTGAAACGTTCATCCCAAATGTTGCACCTGGTGAGACCATGACATCGGGTCGTTTTTATGGCTCCTCGGCCTCGAGATGCCCTTGACCTTCAGGTGAAATCCCTAGAGATCAGACCTCTTCCTGCTCACAAAGTTGGAAGCGGCATCTCTTCACGAATCCCGACACTCCCCACCCTGCCCCGCCCCTGGCCCAGTCTTTTGTGCCAAGACCTCGTCCGTAGTGAGAAGGGACGGGTCGGGAGGGAAGGGCACGCCCGCAGGCCCAGGGGTCTCCCTCCCCTCCCTTCACTGGAAGGAGGCAGATTCCCACTCGGTGTAATGAGGAGCCCCGAGACACGCGCACTTAACTCCATCGGCACGTACTGAGCTCTCTCGCCCGAGGAGCCTGCAACCCGAGGCTTATCAGATACACGCTGGAAGGAAGCACGAGCTGCCGTCTGAGGTCTCTCCTATGCAGAGAGCCCGGCACGGTTTGATTCTGAGCAGCACTGAGTGCCACGTGGTCCTCTTTCTTGGAGCAAGGGGAATGCAGTCCGTAACACCCGCGCACGGGGGTCAGGTGGGTGTGAGGCGCACCGGGATGACCACTGGGGCGTGCGCCCGAAACCAACATCAAAATGTCCACTGCCACTGAATGATTTGAAATAGAAGTAAAATTTAAAAATGAATTATGATTTTCAAGGGCGTGCTTATCACTTATTGACGTGGTCCCCAACCGTACTGATGGCTGAAGAAAGGCAACTCTCCAGAGCCAGGCCTCCTCAGTCCAGAAGCCCACTGGCAGTCACCCCGGGTCTGCAGACAGTGTGATCACGGGGGTGGGGGGTAGGAAATAAGCAAAGGCAGCCGGACTTCCCTGAGGCCCCTGGGCCACGACAGGTGAACAGTAAACTTAGTCATGGTTGATATTTACTGACTGCTTATCACAGGGTCGTCTTCAGTGTTTGTAAACACGGGTTCACTAGGCTTCGCTCTGTTTGCACAAGAGAGGCGTTCTCATCTTGTTTGGTGGGTGAGGAGCTGAGACAAAGCCGCACCACAAATTCCCTCAAGTCCAAACGCCAGTCAAGCGTGGACGGAAGAGTGTGACCCTCCAGGGCACACTCACAGAGAAGGAGGTTTGTGTGCGTGAAGCATCAGACTTTGCTGTTCGTCTTCACAAACTCTAAGTGAATTGGTCGTGTGATATGTGATTTCATCGATACACCCTTTAAATAAATTCATTGCGGTCACACGGGTTAACCCCATTGTGTCCGTTCCAGGTGTGCGACTTCGCGATGCGGCACCGCGTGTGAATTACGCTGCGCTGTGTGCTCACCACCAGCGCCGGGTCTCTGTCACCACGTATTCCACCCCACTGCTCCCGTCACGCCCTCTTCCTCTCGGCTAACCACCTTCCCTGTGTCTGTGGGTTTGTATTGTTCGTTCGGTTGTTGCTTTTCCTTCTATGTCCCCCACAGGGGGGAAGTCCCGTGGTTCTGGTCCTTCCCCGTCGGACTGACTTGGAAACACTGGTTCATTGCGGGATTATCCACCCTGGCCGGGACCTGAGGACGCCCCAGGGCGGTGACTGCATGAAGGAGGTGTGGGGCCCACTCGCAGTGGGGCACTAAAACTCAGCCATAAAAAATGGCAAAGTGTTGCCATTTGCAACATGGAAGGATCTTGAGGGTCTCGTAATGCATTTTTTTATAATAGTAAAAACTAAGGACAGGAACGTGTCTACAACTAGAATAGTTGAACTCTATAACGCCCTTGAATGGGTTTATTTTTAAATGGTCTGTTTCCAAAAGCTACCTAATGAGACAGGAAAATGCACCTAATATAATGTTAACTAAATCTAGCAGAATATAGAAATCCCGACTTTGAATCCCGAGTATAGAATACGGTCCCAACTTTGTCAAACATGGATTTGGGTCATCGAGAAACGGTGGCATGAAAGTTTACAAACTGCTCCCCCTGCCTAGATATAGATGACGCCGTCTGACCACTTTTTATTCTCTTATCCTTTTCTTTCTATATTTTGCAAATTCCCCACAGGAAAAAAAGTCAGGCGACAAGTTTTTAAGCTACTAAAGTGACCCCTGGGCCGCCCCACGGACACAGAGAGGCCTGACTGGCGGGGGGAGGAGGGTGCCGGAGGTCACAGGAAACAGTCTGGGACCGGACTGACTGAGAAGCTGCCGCCTCCAGAGCATGTGGACTCGTGGGCAGGAGATTTGAAAGGAAAGAAGGGGCTCTGGGTCTCCTCAAGGACGCCTGGCTGATCAGGCAGCAGAGGCCTGCATTTCCCAGCCACTGGCACTTTGTTCGGGAAGGAACGCCGGGCGCAGCCCGGGGTCACGCTGGCCTGGCAGAGGGCGGCATGGGTATTCTCTGGGGTTTCCAGAGGGGACAGGCTTTCTCCCAAACTCTAACTTTTGTATCTTAGGTTTTAGTTTGTAAACTAACCCTGTAGAAATAAGGCAGGGGTGTCAAGCTCATTTTCACCAGCGGCCACACCAACCTCGCGGTTGCCTTCAAAGGGCCGAATGTGATCTCAGGACTGTATAAATATAACTACTCCTTAACTAGGGGCAAGGAGCTCCCGGGTACAAACAAGGTGGAGGGCGGGATGCGGCCCACGGGCCTCGTGTCTGCCACCTGCAAAATAAGGTAAAAGCTAACAGGAACGATAGGAGACCCAGGTGTTCGAAATCAGCCTTCATTGACAGGCCTCAGCAACTGATTCTTGTGGAAGCTGTTATTTCAAAATTGTGACGCTTTTGAATAAAGAGTCCTTTCCTTTATCACCAAACCTTTGCCTCTGGAATTTGGCCTAGAAGGTGGTGGCGGGACCCCAATCTCTGTCTGGGAACCAACCACGTATGCCCCCGACCCAGCCTGCTCCGAGTGCAGACCACACCCCGGCCAAGCCCTCCCTCAGAGCCCGGCCACTGCCCTGCCCACTGCCTGCTGCGCCTCCACTGTCTGAGGACACTCCGTCCAGCAGGGTGTCTGCGGCAGGAATTGAGCTGACCTTGTCACCAAGGTCTTAGGGAAGAAGAGTAGAGACGGCTGGTGATGGGAAGCTAGGGGCCTTGTTTGCCTGCCCATTTGTCAGGCCAAGTGAGTCTTTGGGGGCCCACGTGACCTCAAAGCATGGGTTCGGTTCGATTAGCAACACCTGAAGCACGGGTTCGATTGCACAGGTTCAATTGCACGGGTTCAATTCCTAACACCAAAGCACGGGTTCAAGTGCACGGGTTCGATTAGTGACACCTGAGGCACGGGTTCGCTTGCACAGGTTCGGTTCATAACACTGAAGCACGGGTTCGATTGCACGGGTTCGGTCCGCCACGTGAAGGACGCCTGGGCCGCGAAGCTGCCCAGGTCGGAGAGCTGGGCGCGGCTCCGGCCTCAGAGCGCATGGAGCGCCCCCTAGTGGGAAAGGCACTTGCCTCTTACTCTCCAGCAACCACCGCAACTGGCCTATCAGCGCAGGCACGAGGCAGGTGTTTCTGTGCAAAGTGCCCTGACCTGGCCCCAGCGCGAGGTTTCCTGCCCGCGGGCACACGGCCGTCTCCCGGTACAACTCCCGTGGTCTGCACGAATCCATCGAGCCCCTCTTCCGGACAGGGAGCTCCTCCGCCGGCTTTCTGCCGGAGCCGGTTTCCCTTCCCAGTTAGAAACCCCAAGAAACGGCTTTCGTGATGGGAAGGCTGCCAGTCTCGGCCACCAAGACTCAAGCGGTCACCCAGGAACCTGGTTCTGCCGAACGATTCATAGCTGTCACATGTATTTTTGTTCATAATTATCAGACGTGTGTGTGGCCTTGGGGGCACTCAGATTTGTCCCGATGGCTCGTTCCAGGGACCTGTGGGCTTAGGAACAGAGCCCTGCTGCCCAGAGCTGGGCCCTGAGCCCCCTCGCTCAGGGACAGCCATAGCCACGAACCTGAATCAAGTCCGAGTGGGGCCAGGGGACGGTTCTGGAAGCCAGCAAAGCCCCGCAAACTCCCAGCATGCTCGCCTCCTGGAGGATCAGTCCGCAGAGGGGGTCCACCCAGACTCTGCCCATTTCTGCCCGGTGCCGGTCAGCGGCTGGTGTGGACAGAGTGGTGAGCTGGCTCCTGAAACGGGGCTGGAGCCGTCTTCAACCACGGGCAGGGCCTATCCAGGCTGCTTGGAATGATCTCTGAAAACTCATGGCTTAAAATGTGTTAGCTGGACTCCTTCCCAGGGCACTAGGTCTCTCTGTGTGCTTGAGGTCATCACCCACTGACCTTTCCGTTTACGGGATGACGCCCAACCAACTAGGCCACAGCCACAGGGCCACTCCCTGGGTTTTCACTTGCACCTGTCAGAGTCCTCTTGGACCAGAGGTGTGTCCCCAGGGCTCGGGGACCCTCCCCCACCCCAGAGCACAGATGTGGCCCCCAGACCCCTGGAGGGCAGGCCAGGCCTTCGGTGCCCCTCGTGGGCACGGACCCAGAAACTCCCGTGTTGCTGGGAGAACCGCACGTCTGCACCCACAGGCAGCTCACGGGGGGCCCTCACCCTGAGGCTGGGGGGCCCGGCCACTTGGGGCGACTCCTCAGAGCCTCTGTCCTCCCAGACCCCGTGGAGACCTCCCCGCTCTGCCTTTGCTCTGCCAGCTGACCCTGGGGTTCAGACGGCCCTGAGGCTCCTTTCAGGGCCCGGAATCTGCTCAGCATCTCCGTGGCAGGTGTCTGTGGAGCCATGGGCCCAGAAGGGCAGGACACCTGCATCCCCGTGTTCTTTTATTTAATTAATTAATCCCCCCCCCCCCAGCTCTGAGACGGGACTTGGTTGGGAGGGGGCACTTTGTGACCACACCCACCACCGAGTTCAGGGCATCTCTGCCAGGCCTGGGCTTGGTCACCCTCAGGTCTGGTTTGTTTGCTTTGGGTTCCGTTTGGAGCCTCGAAAGACCATGTCACTGCCCCCTCCCCCGCCCTGTAGAAGGGAAAGGAAGGAGAAAGAGGGAGAGAAACATCAATGTATGGTTGCCTCTAGAGAGCCCCATACTGGGGACCTGGCCTGCAACCCAGGCATGTGCCCTAACTGGGAATCGAACCAGTGACCCTTTGGTTCTCAGGCTGGTGCTATTCCACTGAGCCACACCAGCCAGGGCTGTTTTGACTTTTAAAACAAGAGTCTTTCTCCTTTCCTGGGTCGCCCTGGAGCCCACAGGGGACACGGGACAGCAGGGGTCTGGGTCAGACTCTGAGCCCCACAGGGTCTCCTCGGGGATGGGGGCCCCTCCGCCAGACCCGCTCTCCTGTGCCCCCATTTCCACAGAGCAGGGGCAAAGGACCTTCTTTTATTGTTGCTGTTTTCAGTTCACCTTCTGGGATCCATGGCCAAGTACGATCCCAGGGCTTGTCGGGCCTTCTTCCTGCTATGCCCTGCCCCCTGCCGCCCTCTGGCCTGTGCGCCTCCCCCGGTCCTCCGGGAACAAAAGGGATGTGGACAGGCCCACAAGCAAACAGAGGCTCAGGCGCAGCCTGCCCAGGGCACACACCCAGCCTCCCCACAGGGTAGCCCCGCCGCGCTCCCAGCCCAGCTCCTGCCTCGAGGGGGGGACCCTGTCGATGGCAGAACAAGGACCTCGCTCTCTGCTCTCGACTCCATCCAAGATTCGCCAGGAAGCTCCCTGCTCGCCCCCACCTGTCACTCAAGTGGTCACCTTGAAGCACCTGCTGGGCGGAGGGGCAGGCTGGTGAGAGGCCCCGTTTGGGCTGACCCTGGAGGGCGGGTCCTGTGATGGGGGCCCCCAAGGCACCGGATGGGAGGGAACGTCTTCCAGGGGGTGTGATGATGAATTCCGTGTGCTAGGCTGCCTTCCAGCCATGCTCCCCTGCCCTGTCCCAGGAGAGCAAGAGCTGGAGGTGGGGGGGTCAGAATGGGGCAGAGGTCTCCCCGGAGGACAGGACCCCCGATGTCAGGAATGACGGGGCATCACAGGGGCACTGCAGGAGTCGCGGTACCTCACGCCAGCCCGTGCCAGGAGTGGCTGACCCTCTCATGGGACACCCGGCGTGGCTGACCACACTGCTGCATGGGGGGGCCGGGGGGGGGCGGGGCGGATCGTCAGACAGGAAACGGCCCTGGGCTAACAGGGCCACTGGCCAAAGGCCCCAGGGCCAGTTAACAGCAGAGCGGGGACCGGCCTCGGGCAGCCCTCATTCCATGAGATTTTGAAGGAAAAAAGGGAAAGGAAGCAGCAGCCTGGAGGCCAGCGGGCTGCTGGGCGAAGGGACAGGAGCAGGGACACGTCACCAGGGGTGAGGGGGCGAGCCCGCTGGTTCAGGGGGAGACGTGGGTGCTGTGGGTGGGTCACCGGAGACCAGGCAGCATCCTCATGATTTGTGTGTGTACACATGCACACATGTGTGCACACAATCCCTTCACACACATGCACACACTCACATGTGCAGACACGCATAAATGTGTGTGCGTGCGCAAGGGTATACACACATGTGCGTGTGTGCACACGCTCGTGTGGGTACACACATGCACATGTGTGCACGCGCATGCCTCCCCAGGGGAGCAGGGCGCAGGCGTCACCTGGACTTGGCGAATGCGTCCCCAGTGGCACAGAAACTGCCTTCAGCCCGAGGAGCACAGCCTCAGGTGCGTCCTCTCCCCTGTCCCCTGGCTTCCTGCCACCTCAGACACCGCTGAGTGCTGTGCAAGGGTGGCTGTTGGTGAGGCCGGCTGCGGCCTGCGGCGGGGTGGGGGCTGCCTCGAGGGAAAGGGAAAACAGAACGCAAGCCTCAGAGCTGTCTGCTGATGGACTGCTCCTCTACGGCTGTGACCAAATATTCGGTCCCCGGGGAGGTGTGATCAGACACAGCGAGGTCACGAGGCTCTCAGCAAACAGATGCGCGGAGGCCTCCGGCAGGGCCCCCCCCAGCCCCACGCCTTCCGGCCCCGGGAGAGGGAGGCCCTCACTCGATTTTATCACTCCAATAGCAGCCTGCCCCGACGGCGGCGGCTCCGGCAAACGACATCCACTTGTTCAGACACAAACGAGATCAACTCTCATCCGACGCACAGGTCCGCAGGATTTGGGGAAGCTGCAGAGCTCCAGAGATGACATTATTTTAAAGACCACAGAGTTAAACACGACAGAGCCCCAAACAGGGGAATTATCCAGCTGTCACCCAGATGTCCCCTCCCTGGCACCGTGCCAGCGGGGCTGCCGGCCCTTTAATCCCCAGCGGTCCCCTTCCTGGACGCCACAGGGTTCCCTCATCTGGCCTCTACCCCAGGGCCTGGCACACACGTGGGGGCTCCATGAAACCCACAGAGCCCCAGGGAAGGGGGGGCAGCTATACATCCCAAAGGGGAGCCAGTGGGGAGCGGTCCTTTCCCACCTGCCGCTCCAACGCCCCCGCCCCCTGTGCTCTGGGCCTGCAGCCTGCCCCTCCCGGAGCCAGCCCTGCAGGGCCCTACCTGGGCGGGGACCCTTCCAGGGAGGTCTCCGCCGCAGACGCTCCTCCTTGCAGACCCCGTGTCCCCTGTTCTGCGCCACAACACAGACAACGGGCCTTCCTTGGGGACAGGCGCAGAGCAGCAGGGTGCCCCCCCACATGTTGAATGGGCTGATGGTCACCTGCTCCAAAGCTAGTGTGACAGGGATGGGTGCCAGGCCCCCAGTCCGACCGCGCACGGGAGAGCCAGCTTCCCGCTGAAGTCATCTTTGGAGCGAGTGATCCAGAAGTAGCTGAGAAGCGGCTACTGTGAAAGGAAGCAAGTGACATTTCAGAGCAATTAACTGCGTGTCCCCAGAGACAGGCGGGGGCGGGGGGGGCGCTGCACCCCTTTCTTCCATCGTTTCCCCTCCGCTGGGTTCCTTCTCAGTGACGACGCTCCAGCCAGCCGGGCATCAATCACAGGCGTGCTCACCTCTCTCCCTGAGTTCACTTTCACTGCTCCCATGTTTCCTTCCCTCCCGTTACACTGCTCTTCCTGACGAGGGGCAGGACACCCGTCTGAGGGCCCCCTGCCTGTGCAAGCAAACACAGGACACGCCGTTAGAAACCCCGAGTGGTGCAACCCATCCCGGGTGTGCCCGATACTCACACGGCCCCAGGCCAGCTGAGGGCTGCCTCCCAGGAGCCATGTGGCTACAGAGCACTGTGACCCTCCAGGTAAACAAACACCTGGCCTGCAGGTGTTTACTTCCTGGTCCCCTGCCTGTGCTCCTGCTTCCACTCCCCAAAGATGCGGTCTCTGGAGGGCAGGGACTGTTTTATTTGTCTCGGTGTCAACGTCACCTGCCCGAAGGTGTGATGCTCACTGTCTGCTGGAGGAGCCTCAGACCCGGGGGGGCAGCCAGGGCCTGACGGAGGTCCGAGGGGTGAGTCTGACGACAGGGAGGGTTTAGCGACAGGCGTCCCTGGTCCGTCCACCTGTCCACCCATGGTTCACGAGGCCCTGACTCACCCAAAGAGGTTCTGGCCTCCATCCTTCCCTCCTTCCAAGTAACAGTGGAGTGTCTGGTCTTCCCAGACCTGCGCCAGGTGTGGGTGTCCAGTGACAAGATGATGACAAAGAGCTGCCCCCCCCATAGCAGGTATCCCACCTGGGGGTCTGCAATGCACCCCCCCACCTGCGCCCACAGCTCTCTGATCCACACTCCATCCTGTGCTTGAGTGGGGAGCCCAGGGGGCCCGAGAGAGAGAACCAAGGTGGGGAGGATAACCATCTTGAGTTTGGAGAAGACGGGTCGGGGGCTCACCACCGGCTGTGAGAGAGGGAGGCAGAGACGGAGCTCAGCCTGGGAGGAAAGGGCTTCTGTCGTCATGGAGACGTCACCCAGCCACCAGTCCCTCCCAGAGATGTGATAAGACTAGACGGACCAGGGGGTCGCTTTGTGAATTATACAAATGCCTCACCACTGTGCTGGACACCTGAAATGAATATAACATTATACTGAATGTCAATTGTGTTTGAAAAATTAAAAAATAATTTTTTTCTTAAACTGAGGGGGGGAATGTAGTTCAAATGTCCACCAGGGGACGCTACAGGATAACTGATTGTTCAGCACCAAATTCCTGCGTCTGGGGTTCCTGTGATTGATGGGCCAGGGGGACTCTTGGGGGTGGGGTATGGAAAGTCCTTGAGGCAGGAGGCTGCGGGCAGCCACCACTAGCCTCCATAACAGCAGAGAGGGGCTGGGCTAGAGGCCCAGAGACAGAGACTGCAATGCCAATTCAGCTCTTCCACTTCTGTGTTTTACTTTTTTTTTTTACAACCTTAGCATATTTTAAAATTTGTAATATTTCAATTACAGTTGACATTTAATATTAGTTTATTATAATTTCAGGTGTGCAGCATATTGATAACTATGGATGGTGCCACATGGGGATGGTACCTTCAGGTGTGGTGTGATCCAGGGACTCAACAGGCATGTCCCTGGAACGCTGTTGCCCAGCTCCACTTCCTTGCCTGATGCTTTCCTTTCAGGCTCCACCTAGTGGATAAACAACTCCCGATGCTCCGCCCTCGGATGCTCCAGGGTACAATCTAGTGGGAAAGAAGCGGGGACTCCCCACAGCTCTCACGACCATCCCGGCGGCCAGCGTGCAGGCCACAGGGGTGCCGGAGTGAACCACCCTCTCCAGGGCACTGGGGCACGAGGACTTAATGTGGGGTGGCCTGATGCCCCCAAGAAATGAAGCTGTGTCCTGGACGGCAGCCAACAGAACCAAAGAAAAGGTGCTCACCTCCTGGGGACCTGGATCCCTGCCCTTCCTGTCCCCTCTCACACACGCGTAGTGATGGCATCCAGAGGGTCCTGGTGCACCAAGCCTGCTGGGTTCGTGGCTCCTCCCACATTGCCTGGCCCACTCCCTGAAGAGTCCCAAGATATTCGTCCTCCCTGAGGTGTATGGAGACATCAGCCTGGTGAGCTTCTCCAACCTGCCTCCGTGCCGCTCCCAGCCAGCTCCTCCCAGCTCTCCGATGTGTAGGTTTTGTTTTATTTGTTGCACGTCCATATAAATTTTATTTTTTAATTATCTTTCATTGGTTATGCTATTACAGGTGTGCTGGTTCTTCCCCCTCTGTCTCCCAGCTCTTGCCATGATGCCAGACACTTCATTTCTACCCTGTGTGCCACTTCAAGCTGCTTCCCCAGTGCTGGAGCTCAGCAGGAGTCTGATGAAGTCCACGTGTGGGTTCTTTAAGAGGAAGTTCTTGGGACTCCAGAAGTTTCTTCCAGTGACTCAGTCCCCACTGGTTTTTGCAGCCAGAAGTTATGGGGACTTATTTTCCTGGTCCTGGAACCCTAGTCTATGGGGGGGGGCAGCAGTGTGGGGCTGGGACTCCCTGCTCTCGAGATATCCCTCCCAAATTTTTCTCCACCACAGGTGGGTGTGGGACCAGCCCATTCCGTATCTCCGCCCCTCCTACCAGTGTGGATGGATGTGGTTTCTTTAATTCCGTAGTTGTCAGACCTGCGTTCAACTCAATTTCTGACAGCTCTGTGTGATGGTCATTCTATATTTTAGTTGTAATTTTGACGTGGTTGTGCAAGGAGGCGGGCCATATTTACCTGTGCCACCATCTTGACCAGAAGTCCCGTTTTGCTTTCATTTTAATTCTGCCTCCCAGAGCAGCATCACCAGAAGGTCCTGGCAGAGAGTGGATGAGGACGGATAAGGAAGTTAGGGGACAACACCGATGACCGACCCCCACAGACCTCCAGGAGAGGACCCCTGAAACGACTTCTGAAACACGTGATGGCCGTCACCATGAATTAACTGCCTGCCGCACACCAGACAGTGATGGGCACGTCACCTGTGTTCTCTTGATTCCTCCCAACATTCCCACGTGTACTATTGCTTCTGTGTAAAGACTAAGATTTGGTAGTGTCGACTGGATGTGCCAAGGTTGCAGGTTCGATCCCCAGTCAGGGCACCTACAAGAATCAATCATGAATGCATCAATAAGTGGAACAACAAACTCTCTCTCTCTCTCTCTCAAATCAATAAATTTTTTAAAAAAAATTTTTTAAAGAGGAAGACTTGGGGCCTCGACAGGCATGTTGGATGACATGTGACAACATGCCAATCACTGCCAGCAGCTGTAGTCTTGGCCCAAAGAAAGAGAGACCCAGCTCCGGCCTCCCCAGAAAGCATCCTAGAGGGATGGACGCAGACAACAAAGGTGGCGACTGCCAAGCCAACACCCACGGAAGTCCCCAAAAGGCAGACCCTCTGACCTTCAGTGGGTGAGACCCGTGGGGGCTTCCTGGAGGTGGCAAGATGTCCCTTGGGTGGTCCCTGCAAAGGGCATCACAAGGTTCAAGCACAGGCGGTGAGAAGCGCTCCCCTCCCTCCATCCGCACGGTTAGGGCAGGAAGACGGCCTTCCCTCCCGTCTCCGCCCGCCCGGGGCGGGGGCGGGGGCCGCTGGCTGTCTTCTTCCAAGACTCCGCACAACTTGTTCCTGCGACAGAGCTCTGGGTCAGCAACTTTTTCACATTACATTTAGAAGAAGTAATAAAACGGTTCTCCCCGCAGGCTTTGCCAACTGGAGGTTGTTCTTTCAAATTAAAAAGCAGAAAACAAAACAAGAAAGGAGACTAAATTACCCACTCATAGAGAGGAAGGCCCACAAGGAACTCACAGCGTCAGCCTAGGCTGCTCAGCACTCGCCCCAGCTGGGCCGCGCTCTTGGCCACTCCCCGAGGCCCCCGAAGTCCCCAGGCACGAGGCGTGCCCCGTGGCCGCAGGCCCAGCCGCGGAGGGTCAGGTCACAAAACCGCAAAACCACCTGCTTTAAATACTGACCTGACACACAGCGGTCCATTGGCCTCTCTGCCTCCCACTCATTTGTGCAAGGAAGAGAGACGCGACCCAAGGGAAAGCAAGGCGCCGCGCGCAGGCGCTTGCAGGACTCAGGTGCGTCGTGCGGGCTCCCGTGGCGCTGTGGGCGTGGTCGCTGCGGGGACTCCACCCACCGGCTGGTTTCCCACGCCTGCTTGCTAATACCCCACGATCACGCCACCGTCTAAACGACAGGACGACGGAACCTTGGGCAGAGCCCCAGGTCAAGGGCCCTCCTGGCTGAAGCACACGGAGGGTGGGTTTCCTGGTGGACACCGGCCGTTGCGGAGCCACCTTTGGGGAAAATGAAGCTTCTGTCCCCCCGGGGAAGCCCAGCTGCCCGAGGTGGTCAGTGCAGGCTTCCCTCTCAGGGAGGCTGGAGGCGGGCAGCGAGGGCGACTTCTGTGTCCTCTGGGCAGGGGGGCTGCACAGTCCCCAGTCAGGACACCCCAAAGCCACAGTCAGAGCTCCCCTGTCCCTCCAGCTCCAAACACAATCGCCACCCACGGAGGGAGAGCATTGGGAACCCTGGAAAATGCGGACGGCCAGTCATTTTCACCCTTTACAATCCAAGAACGCACAAAGGGCTTATCCATTTTTCTGACACGTAACCTTTGTGGAAATGATCATTGTAATTAATTCCAGATAAACTTAAACCGGACGTTTTGTCTCCCCAGAGTGGGTTCAATGTTCTAGGTCAAGGAGGAGCAGCCCCAAAGGACCGAGGGGTCGGTGGGCGAACACCTCCACCCCACCCCAGGTGGGGTGACTCCCAGCGCATCCACCGCTGTCTTCCCGCTTCCCTGGCGGCTTCAGCCCCAGCGCCCACGGTGGCCTCTGCCTTCCCTGCCCGTCCGCTGCCCTCCAGTTGGACCACAGCCCCAGACCCTTGCCTGAAGCTCTGTTTGCAGGGGGTGGGCATGGGGTGGGGAGAATCAAACCAAGACCATGTCAGGTCCCCGAGATGACAGAAGCCCCCAAATGTGCCTCTTCCTTCTGTTCCTTCTCAATTCTTTTCAAATGAGGGAAATTTGAGTGACTCCAACAGACGCTGATTAAGCACCTGACGCCTGTCCGTCCATCACTTTATCGAATGCAGAAAGAGGCAGAAAGGACCAGGTGCTACCTGATGGCTGCTCTTGGGGAAATACAGCCAAGCTGGGAAGGTGTGAGTGGGCACCAAGAAGGAGAGACCTCTGTCCAACAGGGGAAAGACCACCTGGTGTGCCTCTGTCCACCAGCTGGTCCGTCGGGCACTTACTGAGCGTCGAACCGGCCACCAGAGCTTCACAAATGAATGACAAGACCCCAGATCTTGCAGGGGCCCCAGACAGGGAAGGAACAACACACACAAAGTCGAGTCCAGCCCCATCCGTGGGCCCCCCAGGACGACCAGACAGATTTCCGGTGGTATTGGGGGGGTGCGGGCAAGAGCGGTGCTTCATTTTCTCTTCTGATATCTTTTGGCCTTGCAACGGAGGCCAAGTCCCCGCAGCGTCCCAGCCGAGGCTGCCGCGGTCCCGGGAAGGTCCCCGTGCAGTTACGAAGCTTCCCAGAAAACTCACACGCACACAATACCAATTTTCAATGATTAAAAATGAGGATTAAGGCCTGGCTGGTGTAGCGCAGTGGATTGAGTGCGGGCTGGGAACCACAGGTTCGATTCCCAGTCGGGGCACATGCCTGGGTTGCGGGCCAGGTCCCCAGTGAGGGCCATGTGAGAGGCAACCATACATTGCTGTTTCTCTCCCTCTCTTTCTCCCTCCCTTCCCCTCTCTCTAAAAAAATAATAAATAGAATGTTTTTAAAAAATGAGGATTAATGAGAGAATATGCAAGCGATGCAAGGTATGTAAGTTGTATAAATTCCAGGAATAATCACGACTGTCATTTCTAATGTGCTCACTCATCTGCGCCTAATTGCCCCGTTCCTCAGCTTCCATCGGGGCTCGTCCTTTATTTCACTCCACTTTTTCTTCGGTCCCGCCCCCACCGCCCTTTCCCGGGATGGAGCAAGTGGACCCATTTTATAGCCTCGCCTGGACAGACAGAAGGTGCCGGGAACCCGGCCTCTTTCCTGAGCTCCCAAGCCGACCCCAGCGGGGCAAACTTTGCCCAAAGCTCGTGCCTCGCACGACCTGCACCCAGTCCTGGGAACGGAGGCGTCTTGGAACCCTGCCAACCCTGCCGCAGCGGCAGCCAGTCTGGTCTGGTCTGTTCTGTACGAACTCACACACGTTGCACACGAGGGCTGATGAAGGAGTCCCTGGGTAGGACTCTCTGCCCTTCCCCCTGGAGCCAGATTGAGACTTCCCGTGACCTGTGATGGGGTATATCCCCCCATTTCCCGCTTTAGGCCTCTGTTCCCTCCCTCACTGAATACGGATTTGTCCGCACCAGCCTTTCTAAGGAAGCACTCTCTGCAGACCGCACAGGGTGGAGGGAGGGGGCCCCGAAGGGGACAATCCCAGTGAGGACTGTGGAGGCAAGTGACACCGGGCAGCACACACGCCCAGTCTCTGCTCTTGAAGGGGACACGTCTCTGGGCTGCGGTGGGGTCCACACTGTTGGAAGCCAAAGAAAACGGGGGCCGGGGCCAGGGTTTGAGGGGCCGTAGGCGAAACACCCTCGCCCCTTATACCCCCCCTTCTCCCAGTCTGTTCTTCCCTGCTGTCGTCTTGTTTTCAGATCTCCAGGGGCCGGGAGGGTAACACCAACAGCCCCGGCCGAGTTTTGGCGGCTTTTCACTCTTCCCCAAGAAGACTAACATGATCCTCCCTTCACTGATGCAGAAGCCGAGGCTCCGGAAGCAGAACGATGTGCTGTGCCAAGGCCACGGCGGCACCGGTGGGTCCCTGGCCAGCCCGCGGTGTGCTGTCTGAGCCACACCGAGCACCGCGTGTCCTCGAACTCAGCTGTTCCCAGTGAGCCACCGGCCCGGCCACGCGGCCTATGTGATGCTTATTTGCACAATATGCACACGGCAGCGCCCCCCCCCCCGTTGTGACCTGTTTGATGACATCACACACCTGCACCCCGGGCCCATCCCCCACCCCCGCCACCGTAGATCCTCGTTCTGACAGCTTCACTTTCACACGTGTAATAAAATTAAACGGCGCCCTATAAAACTAAAGCCATAATGACACACTGATTAGCGTGTGCTGTCTGCCGACCCCAGGATGGAGTGTGGTGTCTCAGACCCAGTTATGCGGCCTCATTGATTGGGAAACGGACAAAGCGGGAAGGAAACCAGTGAGCTGGTGGCCCGTGGAGGAGCAGCAAGCAGGTCGCTGAGACGCTCGAACACCGTGACGGCCTGAGGTTTCAGAAGTGCGTTTGGCCAGGGAGGTCAGGGCGGAGGCCCTGGCCTGGAAAGCCCATCTAAGAAGAACGAACATTTGCTTTAGACGGGAGACAACGGCCCCAAAAAGCCCGATTGTGAGCACCAAACCGAAAACGACGTTCTTTTGCTTTTGATGAAAGGGAGGGGGCAGGGTCGGTATTGAGGACTCACCTGGTCACTGCCTTCCAGACGGTTTTTGCTAACAGGGAGCAGGGGCCCATTTTTGTCTGAGAACCGGGAAACGGACATTGTGCTGTTCCCAGAGAGTTTGTCTCTCTTCTACATTTGTACGTTTTCTGCAGGGGGTTCTTTTTTTTAACATTTTTCTCATTTTTGCGTGTTCCTAAGTACATAAATCTCTTTCCATATTTGCCGTCATCAGCTCTACTAAGGTAGACATAAAAGAAAACATTTTGTGTCTGCTCCCCCTCCCCCCGACCCCCCAAGAGAATCCTTCAGTTGGGTTTATGTGCATCAGGAGCTAGCGCTGGGCCTTGGCTTCCGGAGCAGCGCGCTCAGAGCGCAGAGCGGGTGGGGAACCAGCGAGCGGAGCCCGGAGGCGGACGGAATCACTGCTGGTCCGGTGACGCGGGCGCGACATCCTCCCGTGAAGTGTGTGCTGACACCCGTGGGCCCAGTGCTGGTAAGGCCAGAGTGGGGGTGCACACCCTGGGGCCCGATTCTGCCTCTCGAATGCTGCCCCGTCCTCCACGTCCATTTCTGCTTCCATTCTGGGCCCGGAACCGATATCCTCAGCAGCTCTGAGGTCCGGGGAACAGGTGCGGGCGTCAGAGGAAGAATCGGGCACGTTCCCGGGCTCTGCGGCCTCGCGGCTCGGAAGTTCACTTGCCTTACTGCGGACCACACGCTAGAGGGCGCTCTGCTCCGGCTTCTGCGTTGCCCGGGCGCGGTGGGGGCGCTCGCAGACGGTCCACTCACTGGCAACTCTGCGTTGGACAGCGGGGACAAGGTTAAAGCGAAGGTCAAAGAGGGGAACGGCCTCACTGGAGGCGCCTGAGAGCTTCAAGCATTGAAACAGGGCCGCCCCCATAGAACCTGCCATCATGGAAACATCAGCCACGGCCAGAACCATGGACCCAAGCAGGGCTGGACAAGGGAAAGGAAACCCCTAACCCCTCTCTCCTGACCTTGCACCGCCCGGCAGAGCCTCCCACGGGGACGACGAGTAGGAAATGAGGGGAAGGCAGCCCAGGTGCTGGGCCCTTGCTGGGACTGCGCAGAACCGGTCAGACAAGGTTGGGGGTGGGATTTTTTTTTTCAGGGGTGGGTTACAGCGTGGTGGGGCCTCAGCCCCCAGTTGGGTGGTGGACTCCCTGTTAAGTGGTTTCCTCCTGAGAACCATGAGCCACTGACTTAGTCCCAAAGGCTGACTCAGGGTCAGAAGAACAGGCCCTCCCCACCCAAGGAAGCCTTTGCCAGGCCTCAGTTTCCCCACCAAGTGCGGGGGGGGGGGGTCGCTGAGCAGCAGAGCGCTCCGAAACCATGGCTGACAGCTGCATGCTTCCAGTGAGTTTGTGCAAACCGACTGTTTCGTGAGCAGGCAGAAAGGGCTCCATGGGCAGCGCAATTGAATAATCACTCCCAATGCTCTGGAGTATCATCAATCCTGAGATGGAACAAGCAAGGGCCTGGAGGAGAAAGGGGTGCTGAGGCCGGACAGGCAGACAGCCACGCCGTTTCCTGGGGCGGCGTGAGAAAGCAGCCCATCTCGGTGTGACTTGCAGGAAAATTCGCACATTCCCCACATCCGCACTGGGCACCTTCCAGTCCAATGACATTGCCTTTTAAAGGTGGTGGCTCTCCCCCCGCCCCCACCGCTTCTCCCACAGCCAGTGTACACCTGCCTCCTCCCCGCTACCTCCTCCCCACATCACGGCCAAGCCATCCATCGCTGGTCATTCCTGAGCTGGTCCCGCCTAAGGCCTCCCCTGCTGCATAGCCTGCCAGTAGGAGGATGGACCGGGAAGCAGGGAGCGAGGAGAAACCCTGGCCTCCCTTTGGGGCTGGTCTACGGCCCCATCAGGCACTATTCAGGGAACATGACAAGTAGAAATTAGCCCCCATTGATTTTATTTCTATAACATCTGAAAACCAATCCTTCCCAAAGACAGCTTTCAAATGCCTCTCTGGCGAAAAATATAGGGCTCTGAATACACATCCAAAGCAATTTCTAAGAAAAGCACAATCAGAATCAATATTTCTACGGTTTATGCCCGTCCCCGCCTTCGCGAAGATACGCAACTTAATTGGCAAGCGTTTTGCCTACAAGGGAGACTGGCTTGGATGCTGGTGGATCAGAACCGCTCGTTCCAGACGCGTTCTCCCTCACACAATACCCCAAATGTCAGCTCCCACCCACCGGCTCGGCGGAGCGGCCCACGTTCAATAATAAATCACTGCTATTTACTCCAGCATAGTGGGAAAAGAATCGGAAGCATGAAGAATTCTTTTGCACCTGGAGATAATTGCCAGGAACTATCCCGAGCCCCACATGGAGGCTGGTTCCTCGGCAGGGTTGAGGACTTTAAAGGGATTTTAGGGGCGAAAGATAAGGTTCTTGCTAGAGCTTAAAAAGTTACAAATATATAAACACCCGCACAGAGCGGGCGCTCAGTGTTTCCGAATGTGGGGAGCCTCTCGCACAGCTGTTCTAGCAGCACAATTAAAAACGCTTTGCCAAGAGCGTTTGAAGTCCAATAAAAGACAGGAAGGAAATGCCTTTGCTGTGGAAAGGTATTAAGCAGCTGGGAGAGGTCTCTTATTCGTCCAAAGGGGCTTTTCCATTCAATGACCTTAATGGGGAAAATATACAGTGGGAACTGTGACCTCACAAGCTGGAACAGTCCCAGAAAGCTCCCACGGCTGCACCGTGGGGTGGGAGGGGGATGCAGAGTCCCAGGTTCTGAGCACACGGGGGCCCCCCCGCGGGGGGGGCTGGGGGCGGGGTCTACCTGGGGGCGGGGCGGGGCTGTAATTTCTCCTCCCCAGGAGCCCACAAGGGGACAGACAGGTTATTGGAAGCGGCTGCGAGGTTGCCTGGCCCCGCAGAGAAAAGGAGAGGTTCCGGAGGAAGCCCTCGGCAGGCAGGCGCAGCAGAAGGGGCCTGAGGAGAGCTGTGCGCATGCTTCCCGCACCGGCCGGGGCACACCAGCAGGGGGCGGTAGCACAGGCATTGCGTCCTCGCTGGTGTTCTGTGCTCAAGCACAAGCACGGGCTGCCCAGACGCCTGCATCTGAGCGGGGCTGCTTGTTGGTGGCCCACGCCACTCCACTCACATTTTATTGACTAAGGTGTGTCACAGCCCAGCCCCGACTTCACCGAGGGGCGGGCACAGGCTCTCCTCCCTCGTGCTCTGAGAGAGGAGAACTGACGCTGCCCCCCAGCCTGGGGGCTGCCCCCCGCCATAGGTCGTTCAGCCAAACAGGTCCAGGGACATGGCTTCAAGCGGGAAAGGGGCCCCCGCCTTTCGAGAACTGCTCTGCGCCCAGACCTGGGAAAGGGGCGTGGGACCCGCAACACCCATGATCTCAGGACACCCAGTGGCCATCAGGAAGCAGGTGTGACCGTCCCCACTTCACGGAGACGAGAGGCAGTGGCAGCCTCTCCAAGGTCACACAGCCGGTGGGGATAGAGCTGGAGCTCTGCCAATGCCGAAACCTGTTCCTTCTGCTGGCGCACGACCGCGGTGCCTGGGACCCGGCTCCCCCGGAAGGCAGACCCCGAACCGATGACCGGGCAAGCTCCCGCCAGGCACCACTGGGCAGAGCCGTGGTCTGACCTGTATCAGGACCGTCAGAGGCACACGCTTCAGTCACTCCGTGGCACTTCTCCTAGGACATTTCTGCAACGACAGCATTCAGGTATGCAGATTCTATCCTGTAGCAAGGGAAATGGTCCCGGACAGGTCAACGCCCACTCCGCTCTGTGAGTCGCCCTTGGAGTTTCGCTGGACCTGAGCCTGCTCGTCGCCCTGGACAGCGTTCCCCCCCATCCACACCAGGGCCACTGCCCCAAACACCCGACCTAAAATAAAGCCTGGCCACATCCCCGAGCTCGGGGCCGGCTGCATTTCCCTGAGGCACAGCCTGGGCCCCTGGCCCCCCGCCCTGAAGTCAGCCCACACTCACGACTTTATGGGCAGTTCCTGTGACCGGCCATGTCCTCTCTGCCCTGTGGCTTCCACTTCCGTGAAGACACACACCAGCTTTATAGGGTTCCAACTTTATCGTGCGTGAAATTTTCACTCAACCTCTGTGCTTCTTGCTGATTGCCTGACTCCTCGGTGAGGTAACTAATGGGGTGGTTTCCGCACTCGGGGGGGCCCCTCTGCCCCCCTCCCCAGCATTTTGTCCACATGAGTGGTTTCCAGGGCCCAAGGTGACTGACCGCCTGCAAGCAGCATGAACTTCCACAACCGTTTGCAAGGGGGGACGAGGCCCAGGGGACCCCCGGCTGGGGCCTCCGCCTTCATCGGGCCTCGGTTCCCACCCTGCCCGGTTTCTCGGGCCCTCTCGGCGGTCCGTCTGGGTGTCCCTGGAATGCCCGTCAGTTCACTTTGTAAGTTCATTGAAAATCGGGCCTGTCCCCTGGCCTGGCCTGGGTGACGGGGGGTCAGCAAGGTGTGAGCTGCGCCCCCTGTACCCACCCGATTCCAGGATGATGGGGACCAATGATGTGTCCAGGGTGCGTGGAGAAGATGTGACAAACATGTCACACTCAAGTCACTCCCAGAGTGCAGCACCCCTAGGGAGCCGCGGGCGCCGGGAGGGGAGCGGCACTGACCGGTGCCAAACAAGTCCCCCGCCCACCGGGGGGACGGGCACGGCTCCCGCCTTCGGAAATGTTCCCCCAGCCCTGCTGGTAAATCTCACCCACCGTGATTTATTAAAATCTTGTTTTCATTTCATAATATGATTTCACAGAACATTTACCGAATAAATATAGCAGAACGCAGACCCGAGCTGCTGTGTCGGGAGCCGCTGGTATGGGGGACTAACAGCTCTGAGGAGCCTCGGGGGGCCGCGCGGAGAGGGCCTGGCTTCTGGAGTGTCCCAAACACTCAGACACAGCAGCTGGTTCCGTCTGACTGGCCTCAGCCCGAGACCGTGGGAAAACCCCCTGGGCCGTGGAGAGAGAAGGCACAGGCCACCCTTCCTGCACAGCTGGGTGCCCGCCAGCCACATCCCTGGCCCAGTTCTCCCCAGTTCTGAAGGATGCGTCCTCGTGATGAGCGTGGCTGGTTCCTGAGAGTGGAAGCTCTGAGGGCTGTCAGCCATGAGCGCATGGGGAAGGGAGACAGCAAATGCCACTGGCATCTCGGCCATCGTGCGTGGGATGGGTCGGGTGTCCAGCGAGCCTGGCTGGCCGGACGCTGGGCTGGGTGCAGAGGTCCGCAGTTACTCCCTGAAGGAAACCTCCCTGCCAGGACAAGGCACAGAGACGTGCTTCTTCTGCCCCACCGAGTCCAGGGGCTCCGTCTGTGTCCCCAGGGAGCCTGCCCTGGGCCTGCCGGTGCTTAATGACCCAGGACCTCCCCAGCCACCTCCACAAAGGGGGCACAGTCTTGGTGAACGAGCCTGAGGGCCACCCCGCTGCAGCCCCAGCTCCAAGGACATCCACAATGGCCCTGCCTTGGCTGCCCTGGGAGGACCGTCCCCCCTGCCAGGTGCCCACGTCACATTCAAAGGAGGGAAGTCCTTAGTACAAGTCACTGGTTTTCAGAGTTCGTCCCCCTGACACCCACCGTCTGTGGCAGCAGCTGAGCTGGGCTGCCCCCCCATCCATCTGTGAGGCACCGGGTGGCCCATTTGTCCGGGGGACTGACTCAGGGTTCCAGGTGGTGGCGTGGTGGATGCCGCCTGGGGCTCTTTCTTGCTTGACTCACTTCTTTGGGGGGCATGGCAGGCGGGGAGGTCCGTGCTGTGTCCCGAAGGCTGTGGTCCGGTGAGACCAGCTGTTGGAACCCGTGGTGGTGGGGGGCCAGGGAAGGGAAAAGGAGCCGCGAGCCTGACCACCGCAGAAGGAAAGCTGATGGAGCTGGGGTATCAGGACTAGATCCTCCCCCACGGCCGGAACCCAAACCCAAGATGGGGTGACAGCCGCACCTCAAACGTAACAAGGGAGATGAGCGTGTGAGGCTTTGAGTCCAGAGTCTGGCATGCGTGGGGCCTTCCCAGAAGCCTCCAGGGCAGGGAGCTCCGGTGTCACCGCCTGGCCGAGTCCTGCCTGTCCCCAGACGACCTGCAGTCCCTCAGGGAATTGCAGTGATTTGCCTGTGTGTGTGTGTGTGCACACATGTGTGTGTGCGGTAGTTCACCCTGCACAAACAACAGATTATTCCGTGGGCACCTTTAAAAGGAAATCCCCCATCCTCACCATCGCCATCATTATTGTCACTTTGCTACGTCACCTCTTTATTCTTCCAGATGAACTTAAGAATTACGCCATAAACGGGTTTTGGTTCTTCCCGGCATGGTCACTGGAACAGGTTAAATCTGTAAATTAATCTGGGGAGAGCTGGACTGTGTTCACTGCTCTTCCCACGGAGGGAGACGCGCCCCATGCCTACCCTCCCCCCCTCGCTGTGTGCCCAGCAGGCTGGTGGGGGGGTGCACACCCGCAGGCTCCCTCGCCCTCGGGCCGCCATCGGGTTCAACCAAGGGCAGCTCTGGCAAAACACCGGACGGTGGGTCTGCAAGTGACTAACTGGCAACTTTATCAAAGATGTGATGGTCAGAGCTGGCAAGAAAGTAAGAACAGGAGGGAGAACGTGTGTCCTCGGGCGTTTTCGCTGATCGGGGAGAACAGCCCAGCTGAGCGCCGCAGCCCAGCAATGCAGCACCCATGGTCACGTGCGATTCCTCAGGATGGACGTTTACTCCCGGGGCTGCTGGTAATTAAAAACAGAACAATGAGCTTCACGCCCGAGAAAGCACCTTCATACACAGCGACATAAAAGCGTGTCTGCAAGGACAGAGCACAAGCGGGCGTGAAGCACGCAGAGCAGCGGCAGGAGCCGAGGGCCTGATTGAAACCCCCGGACGGGGCAGCGTTCCATTCAATCCCCCTCGCTTCATGCAGCCTGCACCTTCTCACTGTGACGGTTCATCTCCTGCGTGTGACTGTCGGGAGCTTGCGGGCAGAGCAGTCACTTACCGTATGTGATAGGCGGACCCTTGGCCAGGTAACAGGCTTCCGGGGCCAGCCCCCCACAGCCCCTCCTGCGGACCACCGGGCGGGTGCCACGGGCTTCTGCACACCTGCGGGTCAGAGATGTGCACACTCCCAGGTTTGACCAAGGGGCAGATCAAGGGGGCCGCGGCAGCTTCTTGGTGCTGCAGCCGGAAAGAGAGAATTCCCTGGAAACGTCAAAGGTGCTAAGATTAACTTGCAAATCCATCCTAAGGATGTCCGTAACTCCCTTTATATTAATTTTTCAAATTAATTAAACAGGCGTACCACGTGACTGTCCAGAGGTGCCCAGAGGAAGGCGACTGCGGGGGTGGGGTGGGGGTCGTGTTCAAATTGAAGATGCAGCCTGGTCCTGGCTGGGTGGCCCAGTGGGTTGGAACGTTGTCCCATAACCAAAAGGCTGTGGGTTCAATTCCCGGTCAGGGCGTGTGCCTGGGTTGTGGGTTCAGTCTCCAGTCGCGGCACGTGTGGGAGGCACCGACTGATGTTTCTCTCTCACATCGTGTTTCTCTCTCTCCTCCCGAAGCCTCGTCAGCGGCCCTGGAGCGGTCCGTCCTCGTTCATAGCAGCTGAACATTCCGGAATACATACTGGAGAGGAACTCAAACCCGTCAGGATCCCTATCACACCCAAGAAATGACCAATCGACAGTCGCCTCGTGCCGCCCATCGAAACTGCAGGAAGTCACCGTGTTTTCTGCGGTGCTGCTTTGTTCCACGGGGACACGGAGACGTGCCAGTTCCCCCTCGGGCGGACGTCGCCTTCCGCCCCCGCTAAGGAACCCGAGTCAGAATTCACCTTCAACTAAAATGGGTTTTGATTGTATGAACCTGGCATCTGCTGTGGGGCCAGGAAGACTAATAATGTTTTGTGAGGCGCATAAAATTTTGTGAGGGCCATAAAACCGCAGCTGCATCCCGGCAGGCTCGGCTTCGGGTCCGTCGGTCCCTCTGCAGTGCGCATCCAAGCGTTTGCTTAGTTCATTTAAAAAAAAAATACAAGCCTTTGGAGTTAGATCTTAGAGTGGATTCTGTTTTCCCCTTTTTAGGTCTCTGCATTCGTCATTTCCGAGCAGCAGGCATGTATTTAACCAGGAAACAAGCGCTGACTCACTGTGTGTACCGTAAATGCCACACCCCAAAAAGCAAAAATTCGAGCAAAATGAAATAATGTTGCACCTCCTCCCCCGTACCCAGCAATGCCTTATTTGGCTCATTTATTGCTGTGCTCTTACTGAACTAGAGCCGGCACAGAAGGTTGTAAAAATGTGAGGGCTACAGGGCATGATCGGCACACTTACCTTCTGCGGTCCGGCCACCGGGTCACACTCGCCGACCCTCTGCCGCGCCACCCAAGTGCAGATTCTTCCTCGTGGGAAGAACGCGGAGCTAGTCTCTCAGCGACGCTGACGGTCACAGCAGACAGTCCCCCTGGACTGTGCCAGCACTCCAGGACGCGGTTCTCTGCCAGCGCCCAGCTCGTGCCCCCAGACCACACCTCCCGGATCCCCGCCCCCCAGTCTCTGGTCCCTACCGTTCTGTTCTCCGTCCTGACGAGTTCGGCTTCAATAGATTTTACCTGTAAGTGAGGTCACACAGCACTTGTCTTTCTCTGTCGGACTCACGTGTGGGTCTTTTACAACACGCTATGTAAACTCGTCGCTGGGAAGGGCAGCATGCGTATGTCGGTCACTTGATGTGCACTGTCCAGAGTTTAGTTTTTCAAGACCAGATCTGGGGGGAAGAGCGTGTGCGTCCGTGTGTCCGGAGCAACCTCTGCCCCCAGGTTACAATGACACCCGCGGGAATCCGAGGGTCTGAGTCACATTCTCCCTCGCCCACTGCGGCCATTAAAACGTGTCCCTGTGCTTGGCGTCCACGGCCCAGAAGCGACTCCGGTAACTCAGAACCGCGCTCCTCCCCAGTGGGCAGAGCTGGGACCGAAGGCTGTCACCTTCGTCCCTGGCGCCTCAGCCTCATCCCAGGGGCGGACACCAGGAGGTGCCAACTGTCACAAAGGGAAAAAGAAGGCACAGCATCTGCATATACAGATGTCACCCAAGTGCCCTCATGTCCCTCCCGTCTCCTGGGAACACGTTTCCTGGAGCAAGCGGATGAGGTGAGTGTCCGTCCCCCTCCGTGATCTGAGCTCCCACCCCCCGCCAGGCCCTCCTCCTGCCTGCCTCCCAGCCTCCTTTCATGGCGCCATGTGGCTCAGGGTAGTAGCTCCTTCCTGCCTGTCTCGTGTGGAACGTCTGGACCCTGTTCTTCATCCTCCAAGACCCGTCCCTGCACTTGCCAGAACCAAACAAGCAGCCGGCCTCCGCGGGGCCTCTCCCCGACACCCGTCCTTCGAAGTAACGACGGTTCTTTCTTCCCTCCCAGAACTGTCAGCTTGGCGGCCATGGCTCTGAGACCTCCCCTCTCATGGCACTCGGTTGTCTCAGAGCGGCAGGGGCTCGGTGGAACTCTGAGAACAGAACCCCAATCGGAGGCAGCCGCCTGGTGAGCAGGACCTGCCCTGCAGCCCGGCGCCCCTTCCTGGGACCAGGCAAATGGCCTGAAATGGACCCCCAGCTCCCTCCGCCTGGATCCTCTCGGCAAGGACACAGAAGACGTCAGCAGCAAAAGGCACCTTGGCCTGTGGGTTTGCAGAATGAGCTCCTCAGAGGCGGCAGATTTGCAGCTGGTGCAGATGCTCTGGAAAGTGGGGGGCACAGATCCCGTGGGGTCTCCTTCCAGTCCAGGGGCTGTCGCACACAGGCTGCTGACAGTTAACTCAGCAGGTCCCTGCTCCAACATTTGCTCAGTTTCCATTTTCCTGTTCGAGATGATCCCAAAGTTAGTAGAAAAGGGCAAGATGCCTCATCTGAAGGGTGTTCCTTCTGGACATTTCCTTTGAATAAATTCCTAGAAATGAGATTATTGCATCAAAACTGTTCTGCATTGAGATGCTCTGGGAACATACACGCAGGAGAACACACAACCCGCGGAGGTTTCCGCAGCTGGCATGGTGCCGAACCACACGGGTGGCGTTTATTTTCCAGCGTCTTTTCAGGACTAAAAACGTGCTTTTCATTCTTACCAATTTTGTAGGTCAAAAAAAGTTTCCCTTGTTTGTTTTTCTTGCTGATGTCAGAGAAGTTTTCATGCAGGTATGAGGCACTCATCTGTTTTCGCAAAGCCCACTGTGATGTTCGAGAGTTTCCAGTGCGTGTCCGTCCCCCTGGAGCACGTGACTCCACCCCTTCGGTCCCCTCTAGTGAAGAAGGACATCTGCCCACGGGACTGCACGGCTGACTACCCTCCAAACTTCCACACTGACGCAGGGACATCAGCTGACACGTCCTCCAGACAGAGGCTCCCCTGATCGCCACACGGGAGTCCCTTCTTGGCCGTGTTTCCAAATTCAAGCTCCATCGAGGTTTTATTTATTTTTGTCATTATCTTTAGTCTAGGAGAGTCCCTTGCCTGGGTGTGCATGCCTGTACTGTGTGCATGTGTGTGCTGTGAGCATGTGTGTGTGCCTGTACTGTGTGCATGTGTGTCTCTTTTTTTTAAGATTTTATTTATTTTATTTTTAGAGAGAGGGGAAGGGAGGGAGACAGAGAGGGAGAGAAACAGCAATGTGTGGTTGCCTCTCATGTGGCCCTCACTGGGGACCTGGCCTGCAACCCAGGCATGTGCCCCGACTGGGAATCAAACCGGGATCCTTTGGTTCCCAGCCTGCGCTCAATCCACTGAGCTACACCAACCAGGGCATGATTTCTTTTTAAATCCAGGATATTTACCTGCTGGAATGTTTCCCAATCCGGACTTTTTCCAATGATTAGTATTGATTTGTCATCAGGGTCGGTTTAATCATTTCTTCCAGAATCTACATGGACAATGTGTAATTTTATTTTTAATTCTATTCTGGCAAAATAGGCAGCCTGTGGTGCAAAGGACCCAAGCCCCTCGCTGAGCCCTGTGCCAGGGCTTTATGTGACCAGAGCTCAGATAAATATCTCCTCCTGCTTTCCTCTAGCTTATTTATAAATAGTCTTACTTTATAGTTAATATTTAATTATTCTAGAATTTGTGGCTATAGGAAGAGTTGGAGATCAAACTGATATTTCTCCTGTAATGGTTAATCAATTTTCATCCCATTTCCACTCATTTGCTCTTTGACTTTTATCAGAGAGTAAATTATTTAAAACAGGCAGAGCTATTTCTAGGCTTACTATTTTTGCTCCCCTAAATAGAAGACATTTCTGTCTATTCCTGGGCATGAACTTCAGCAATTTTAACAGCTACTTGCTCAGGTTCACCCTGCAGGGATTTTCTTTTTTTCAATTTTTCACTTGCTTACCCGGCCCAGAGCAGATACTAAGTAAACACTGTTGATAAGGTACAGTGTGAGGACAACCGTGGGAAGGAAACTTGCACGTCTCTGGGCCCCATGAAACTGGTGCTATTTCACCAACTGTATACGGTTTGGCTTAACAAGTAGGAAAGGTTAAAGCAAGGCAGAAATGTCCTCCACAGATTCCAGGCCTGCACTCAGAGCTCATGTTTTAAGTCCTTCTGTGGAATCCCTCTCCCTCGCTTGTCTCCTTTGAGTCTTAAGACAGAAAGCCTCCCTCCAAGGCTGTGGGAACCAGAAGAGCCTGGTGCTGGCATAAAAACAGACACATGGATCAATGGAACAGGACAGAGAGCCCAGAAATCAACCCCCGCCTTTATGGTCCATTAGAGGTTGACAGAGGAGGCAGGAGCATACAGGGGGGCAAAGATAAGTCTATTCAATAAATGGTGCGGGGGAAAATCGGACAGATACATGCAAGACAAAAGAATGAAACTAGAACACCTTCTTGCACCACACACAAGAATAAACCCCAAATGGATTAAAGACTTAAATGTTAGACTCAAAACCATAAAAATCCTAGGAAAAAATACAGGCAGTAAAATCTTGGACATTTCTCGTAGCAAAAATTTTTTCTGAAATATCTCCTCAGGCAAGGGAAACGAAAGAAAAAATAAACAAATGTGACCACATCAAACCAAAAAGCTTTTGCACAGCAAAGGAAAACATCAATGAAATGAAAAGACAGCCCACTGAATGGGAGAACATGTTCCCGGTGAAGCATCTGACAGAGTTAATACCCAAAATTTATAAAGACCTTTTACAACTCAACACCAGAAAAACAAACAGTCCAATTAAAAATGGACAAAGGACCTGAATAGGCACTTCTCCAAAGAGGACACACAGAGGCCAATAGACATATGAAAAAATGCCCCACGTCACTAATCACCAGAGAAATGCAAATTAAAACCTCAATGACCCTGGCTGGTGTAGCTCAGTGGATTGAGCGTGGGCTGTAAACCAAAGGGTCCTGGTTCGATTCCCAGTCAGGGCACATGCCTGGGTTGCGGGCCAGGTCCCCAGTGGGGGCCATGTGAGAGGCAACCATACATTGCTGTTTCTGTCCCTCTCTGTCTCCCTCCCTTCCCCTCTCTCTAAAAATAAAATCTTAAAAAGAAACCCTCAATGAGATATCACCTCCCACTTGTCAGAATGGCCATCACCAATAAATCAACAAATAAGTCCTGGCCAGGACGTGGAGAAAGGGGGCCCTCGTGCACTGCTGGTGGGAATGCAGACGGGTGCAGCCACTGTGGGAAACAGCATGGAGTAACCTCAAAAAATTAAAAACAGAACCACCTTTTGACTCAGTGATCCCACTTCTGGAATTTATCCAAAGAAACGCGAAACACTGATGTGAAGGAACATCTGCCCCTATGCTCACTGCAGTGCATTTACTATAGACAAGATCTGGACGCAGCCCAAGTGCCCGTCAGGAGACAGTGGGTAGGAAAGCTGTGGTCCAGTCACACAACGGAATACTAGGTAGCTGGGAAAAAGGGGAAAAAAAGGAAATCTTACCCTTCGTGACAGCATGAATGGACCTGGAAATTACACTGAGTGAAATAAGCCATTCGGAAAAAGACAAGTGCCATATGATCTCACTTATATGCAGAATCTAATGAACAAAATAAACAAACAAAATAGAAACAGACTCATAGACCCAGAGAACAGACTGATAACTGTCAGAGGGAAGGGGGTTGGGGGGCTGGGTGAAAGGTGAAGGGGTTAAGCAAAATAAATCAATAAATAACCCCTCACAGACCCAGCGACAGTGTGGTGAGGACCAGAGGGAAAGGCGGTGGGGGCGGGGGCGAGGAGGTAGAAGAGGGTGGGGGTGGGGGATGGTGGTGATGGGAGGAGACTGGGGTGGTGAACACACCATACTGTGTACAGGTGATGCATGACAGAATGGTACACCTGAAACCTGTGTAATTTCATTAACCAGTGTCACCCCAGTAAATTCAATAAAATTTTTTTTAAAAAAGGAAAAACCCTTCTGCCTGAGGCTGGACCTGGGTGTGGGAGCTGCAAGCGAGCAGAGAATCGGCAGAGATCGGAGGAGGTGGCGCCTCTTTGTTCTTCCCCGACCTGGCCTGGGGCGGCGGGCTTACCTGCTGCCTCCCCTTGCAGAACCTGAGCTCCCTCCAGAGCTCCCGGTGTCCCTGAGAGCGAGGCCCAGAAAGTGCCGTCGCAGGGAAGGGCTTCAGCTTTCTGGGGCCATTCTGTGCGCTGTGACCCCTGCGCAGTGACGACTCCCGGGCCGACGATCTCTCCATTCTGCCCACCTTTCCTGCTTCTCCTGTCAGCCCCTCTCCATCCCCTCCCCCTTCCACACTTTGCAGCTAAGGAGGTTTGGGGGGGACGCTGCCTTAGCTGGGTTTCTGGGGTTGGCCTGCAAGGAGCACTGGCACCCCCACATCCCCCAGAGGGGAAGGGGGAGCACATCCCCCAGGAAGGTGAGTGCACGGGCCCAGGCTGGGCGGTTTGTGGAGTCCAGGGTTCAGTTTGTGAGTTTGTGGGTCCCCTCCTAGGGGTCGGAGCAGACACTGAGGTGGCATCGCCGCAGTGACAATAAATAACTCAAGGGGCCGGGCCACGGCCAGCCCAGCGGCAGAGGCCGGCTTGCTTAAGGAAAAGGTGATTGATTATCCCTCCCCTTACATTCCGCCGTGTTTGCACTTGGGGTAAATATTTGTACATGCATCACAGCCCCGCGCACTAATTTAGTCCGAGCAGCGGATTGTAATGCATCAGAAGTGTGAGCGAGCTTCCGTGTCTCCTCCCTGTCGATACAGGCAGCTGCCCAGAAGGAGCGTGGGCACAATCCCCGGTCACCAAGGAGACGACCCGTCTCGCCCAAAGAGCCCAAGCACCCTTGTGATGTGCCCCTGCCGCGCCCGCTGGGGAACAGCGCCTCCAGATCGCCGACAATGGTCCATGGCCACATCTGGCAGAGCGTGTGTGCATGTGTGTGCACGTGTGTGTGATGAGGAGACCACACTTCATCAGAGGACTTGACGTCAAGGCCTCCAGAGAAGCAGAACGTACAAGACCTGGCTCTGCCTCCGCAGCCGCCCAGGTGCCTGACTGCTCAGCCACTCGATGGCCCCCAGGGAAGAGCAGACGCCTCCCTGCCTCCCTGCCTCCCCCCACCCCGCCCGCACCCCGCCCGCACAGGATGTCCTGAGAGCCAGTATGAAGGGCCGTGGCCACAGGTGGAAAGTCACAGAGAACCACCCATGATGTGCTCCTCAGGGACAGGTAGGTGGGGTGGACCACCAACTGCCTCCTGGAAAAAGAAGTACCAGCTCTTTTTTTGAGACCTCTGGACCCAGGGCTCAGGACTCAGGGAGACCCCTCTGGGGGACCCTAGAAATGTGACTCTCCCTCCCACCTGCCCCCTCCTCGGGGACACAGAGCCCAGACAGAGGCAGAGGCGTTAGGAATTTCTGGGCCGTGCTGCTGGGCAGGAATGGCTAAGCAGGCAGCCCTCCCTGTCTGAACCTGACCCCGAATGTGGGGACAGTGACCTCACACGGCGGATCTAGGGTCTACGGTCTGAAATGGGGAAAATAACACGGAGCCCCACCCCACCCCTACCCCAGCCTCCGACGGGTTTGTGTGCCCATCACTCTCCTGTCTCTGCGGGGTCCAGCGGGAGGCAGAGCCCACCCCTCCCCACCCCGGCCTCGGAGCCCGGGCACCTTCTCTGGCGCCCACAGCTGCGCAGACCCCTGCCCAGAGCCACACGTCTGGGTGAGCAACACAAACCCCAGGGGAGCTCGGGGCCCACTCTCGCTCACAGGCAGCGACAGCACCCAGGCCGGCGGGGGCGGGGGGGGGGGCAGGAGGAAAACCAGGTTTCACCCTCCGGGCTGCCAGGGACAAAGACCCCTGTCCTGTCCTTCTAGAAACCCAGGTTCTTCCGGGGCGCAGTGTGGATAGTCAGTCCCGCCTCCGGGCTTCCTCTCTCTTCTCTGGGCCCCCAGCTTCCCCGTCAGTCCTGGTAAAGGTCATTTCTGACTGAGCTCGCCGGCTTTACCTGGATGCAGGCCAAAATCCTGGCGGGCGAAGCGGGACCGGAGGTCCATCTCAGATGATCCCCGCTCCTGCTTCTGCCGGCTGGACCGGGCTCCACTCGGCCTCTGCGGCCGGAGAGGCTCTGTCCCCTCCATGTGGCCTTAGCGTGTGAGCAGCCCGTGTGCTTGTGGAGGACAGACACCCTGAGGCTTTGCTCTCACCCTAGTCACGCCTTGATGCCCCTCCCGTGCCAGGTCAGGACCTTTGCAAGGAGGGTGGCAGTTCCCCCTGGGAAATGCCCGAGGCTGGTGACAGAGAACCTGTATGCAGCCGTGTTTTCTGGGGAAATCCTGCTGTTCTGCTTCTTTCCCTTCCTCTTCCGACCCCTTCAGCCCCCCGGGGCTCCTCGCCTTCCATGTTCACCCTCTCCCGGAGGCGGCCTCCACTAGCTTCCCGGGGAATCTCTTACTTTTCAGCACCTGCAATTTTCGTTCCTGTAGAAGTCCTAGCGAGACCCTTGGAAGGCGTCCAGGTCGGTTGCTTACAACACAGCGTGCCACCGCTCCAGGGCAGGGTGACCCCCCACCTTGTGTCCTGCAAGCTGGGCGCTTCCGTCCAGTGGACTGACACACTGGGTCTTGCACGCCCCTTGTACACAGAGCCTCTGCTGCTCCGAGCCCGCACAGCTCCTCTCTGCTGCCCACGGCCAGCTGGTAGACCCCTGCCGCTCCCTCTGCGGGGACACCAGCGTGGCCCCTCACCGCCCGCCTGCCTGGCCCTGGAGCACAGAGCCTTGTCCTCCCAATGAGCCCCCCACCCCAGCTCTGCTCCGCAGAACAAGGCGGGGGGGGGGTCCTTTTGCCCCACCCTTTTCCATCCTCCTGGTCACTCAGACCCCCTTCATCACTTGCCTGCCACACGGGCGGTCCCGACCTGGACTCAGCACCATCATATCCACACTTGGTTTTTCTCTCCCTGCGTGCTTTTGAGTAAGACCTGCTCCTCGTCTCTCTGCTAAAAACATCTGTCAAATCCCGCCCCCCCCGCTTCCTCCGGGCCTCACCCGACCCCAGCTGCACGAAGCATCACCGCCACCACGAAGTCCCGGTGGCCTGTGCCACCCTTAGCACTCAGTGGGGCTGTCCCGCTCCGACAGCCTGGTCATCCCCTCTAGGCCTCGCCCTGCCCTAGGAGCTCTGGATGCAGGGACATGGCCCAGCACAGGGCTGACACGGAGCAGAATGACCGTATCACGGAAGCTTGCAACGAGGGGGCAAGCAGTGTGCGGGGGCAGCCTGACGCCAGGGCCACGGAATTCTACACGTTGTATCCAGTTATATGCCCTTGATGCGAAAGGCAAGATCCCAGGCACAGATGTTGCCAATGTCCTTTCCCTGCCATTACCCACCACCCACACCTGTTTCACCTCCAAGCACGGGCGGCTGGGCAGGCGGGGGGCGGCCAGCCCTCCACAGGAGCTGCCCCTGCTCCGCTGGCCTTCCTCGCTGCAGGCGGGCGGGCAGGACCACTCAGCGGGGCAGCCACCTTGTCATTCATTCTTCCTGCAGGCAACTAGCCCGGCTCCTTGCCAAGGCAACAAAGTAGCTTCCAACACGCACTCTGATGCATTACCGGGGGTCCTCCCAATCCACAGCGCCGGGGGTCTTGGAGGCTATAAACGTATAAAACGTTTCAGAATTGATCACTTTGCAATTCCCGCATTTGGGGAAGGTGGGAGGCCCGTGGCAGGGTTTTGCAGCAGAAAGAACACCGCGCACCTCCGCATCCCCATCGCTCACTCTCGCGGCACAGGCTGCTGTGGCTCCTTCAGAAAGAGCGGCGGCTCGGCTTCAAGGCGGGCTCACGGACGGGGATGAGATGATTACGAATAATGTGGGGAAAGCCGGCTTGCCAGAACGAGGATGACCGAGCCGCCACGTCTCCTTTCCCCCACGTCTCCTTAACTGCGAACAGAGGAGGTGAGTGCCTGGGCTTCTCTCTGGCTCTGCATCTCCTTCTCCCGCTCCCCCCCCCCCCCCCCCCCCCGGGCCGTTTAAACTTCCTTCATCCCTTTGATCAAAGTTGGCACCGGGCTTCCCCTCTGGGTCCACCTGCCCTTCCCGTTGGTATCAGTCGTCACCGAGTGCGCAGCCCCAGGACAGCCCCTGGTTATTTATGAAAAGGATTCACTGTGGATTCTCCAATATGCAGGCGTGTTGGCCCCGCACAATAAAGAAAGGAGGCCCGTCTGAGGGCGGCGGGGGGGGGGGTGTTATTTAACGAATCACACACCTACCCTGTCCTTGGCAGGGACCCAAAATACAACTCCCAAGCCAACGGCAGGGTGGGCCAGAGGGCCAAGGGCGTGAGCCACGACCTCCCCCAGAAGTTTTTTCTGTGGATCAGGAACAGTTCAAAATCAATCTGCACGCAAGCGAGAGGGGTGCCGTGGGCCCTGTGGCGGGGTCTGCATGTCTGTGCCTTCAAGGAGGATTGATGGCGATTCACCTGGGAAAGTCCCCTGAACTGTGCAGACAGAGCTCGGGGTTCAGAGCAAATGGCTGGGGGAGGAGAGCTGCCCAGCCCTCTCCCCACCTGCGCTCTTCCCGGTGTGTGTCCCCGCCTCCTGAGTCTGGGGCATTTTCCTAAACACACAAGGTCAATAAAAATGCCCACTGGGCTGAATCCGAGCTATTCCAGTAAGTCAACCTCACAGAGTCCTCTGTGGGGGCAGTATTTACCGCTGAGCTCCCGGCGGAAGCCCAGTCACTCACCCTCCTTCCAGCCCAGCCGGTGGACACACCGAACGCAAAGGAGAGAAGTGAAAATAAAAAAGGAGAAAAGTGAAAATAAAAGTCTCGCCTTGAGGCCCTTAAAGGCCAGGTGGGAGGGAGTAGGTGGGAGCACCCTTGGCCCCAGAGCTGGACCTGGGGCCTTGCCAGTTCCCCATCCTGAGTGTTGTTCGGGAGCGGCAGAGCCCCCGTGCTCTCTCTCTGCAGGCAGGGAACCCTGGAGAGGAGAAGGGCAGGGACGAGCCGAAGAAGGTCAGCTGCTTCTTTCCACGTTTGTGGTTTCGGTAGGTCACGCCCCACACCTTCAGAAAGGGGAGGGGGAGTGGTGTGGAGAGGGAGTCGGCGGGAAGAGAGGACTCGAAACATCAGACCCAGACTAAGTTAATAAAATCCGCATGTCGCGCTGCAGAAGGATGAAATTGGGAGGAAGCTGGAAACCAACCTGAAGTGTCCGTCTGGGTCTCCAGGAAACCCCCGCTGGTTGCCCGCCGCGTCCGGGAGGCAGGCGCCCTCCTGTGGCGAGGCAGAGGCATGACACCGATAAGGCAAGTTCCAAACCCGTGAGTTGGTTCGCTGTCAGCCCCGGAACACTCCAGAGTGCAGCATTAGGGACCAGATGCTGGGACCGGCAACAGCCACACACAGAACGGGCAGAAAGGCCCAGCAGGGGAGTGGGGAGTGCCCCAGACACGGCCTCACTCTGGGGCAAGCCCCAAGAACCGAGGCGGCAAACTCGCCTCTAACTTCAGAAAACTGGGATCAGCTGGAGAAAATAGGAGATTATCTTAAATCGTGGGTCTGGAGAGAGACTTTGTAAAAAGCGGTAAGCAAATGAGAATTTAGCAGTAGCCCCTATTCAGTTTTCGTTCACACAAATCTTTATAAATATTTGTTTTACACTATAAAGCATTTTCCTCCTGCCTTCTTTCTCGTCTGCTAATTCCAGCCTCTCTGTCATTTCTGAGTATGTTTCTATTGGGGTTTTTTTCTTGTGTTTATAGGTTATGCTTTTTTGGTTTTTTGCACCTCTCGAAATTTCTGATTGGGTGCTGAGAGTGATGAATGGCCCATTGCTCGGTGTCTGGATTTTGTTATTCTCCTTTGAAGAGAGTTAATATTGCTTTTGACATTTCTTGTAGATCTTTTACCTGTGATCTTTTCACGGCTTGCTTTATGGTTTTGTTAGGAAAGATCTAGAATGGCCTTTACCCTGGGACTGGTTGGGTCCTAATACAGAGGTGCGGCCCTTGTGGGGGCTCCCGAGGGTGCCTTTGGCGCACACGCCCTGACTCACCAGGCTGAAGACATCCCCAGCCCCGCGTGAGGTCCGGGAATTGCTCGGCTTGGAGTCTCCTGGTAGCTGTTCTCTGCCCGGTGTGCTGATGTACAGAGGTCACGACTCGCCAAAGACGCGGGAAGACCCCGTAAGGGTCACTTGAACTCTTCGTGTGTGTGTGTGTGTGTGTGTGTGTGTGTGTGTGTGTGTAACTCCCTCATCCTCAATTCTCTGCCCTTCAATTTCCAGTTGCCTAACTCAGTCATCTCCTCAGCTCGGCCTGGGCATCTTGATTGGCTTGGGTTTCTCCTCCCTGCACTGCAGTCTAGAAAGTTCCTCTGGGCAAAGAGCCAGGATGCAGAGCTCACCTCATTGGTCTCCCCCCAACCCGGAGTCCTCACCTCACACTGCCTGTTTCCAGAGCCCGAAACCAGCTCTTTGATGGATCCCTCCACTATCCTCACTGTTTATCACAGGACAGTGAGTCTGGAGCCCAAAACCATCTCCTGACCCAAGTAAAAAGTCCCACAGAAGGGTTTTTATAAGAGAGGGACACAACGTCATACATTACAGTCCCCTCCTCAAGAACTGCCACACTGGCGTCAGGAACAGATACTGACACCGTCAACAGGAGTGCGACCAGATTAAGTGCAAAGCAGATTCGCCAACAACACATTTTGGAAGCTGTTAAACCATCTGTATTCTGTTGTTCCTTAATTGCCTGCGTGTGACAGCGTATCCATCCTGCTGCTGGTGGCAGTCTCTGTTCTTCCCCCTTCAGCCTTTGAAATCACTGGCACCTACGTCGGAAGAACTCCGTGGAGACAGAGGGTGCTCTGTCAGAGGCCGGGTGGGTGACGGGATTGGCTGCACCCTCTGCACCCTCCTGGCAGAGCAGGGCCCATTCGGGTCGGCGCATACCCGAGTCTGTCCAGGAGGCTGCGGGCGGAAGAGCAGGGTCCACCCCCAGACGCGAACGCAGCCTCCCCTGCCCATGTCCTGCGGAATCATCCATGGCGGACGTCGACACCTCTGCCATCGCCCCCACCAGCCCCTCCGTCCGTGCCAAGCTGACCAAGTCTCGTGACTGTCACCAGCCTCCCACGTACCCACCACCACCGCCCTGAAGCGGATCCAATTTCGGGAGCTAGAGAGAGCTCAGCGGGGAATTTTGGGGTTTTTTTTAAGAGCAGCATTTTTTTATTCTAATTCGAAATTTGTTTCCCTAAAAATGTCCTTTGAGTACTTCAACTTTTGGGTGTTTTTCTTTTTGCCCTCAAATTCTAAAGATTTATACAATATATTTCTAGTGAGAAAGTCTGTATTCATTTGAGAAGGATATGAAAATTAAGTAAAGTGGTACAGAGAACAGAAAAAGATCTGGTTGGTTCTTACCATTCAAAAAACACTGAGATAACATTTTGTGTGCTAGATCATATTCCTTCCCAGTTAAGACTTTGGCACATGTTTTTCATGTTATTACGAGGTTTAGCGAGCACGATTCTCAGGGGCTGCTGAGCTGTAATTTCGAATGTTCTAAGTGAGTTACCCCCACACACTCAGCAGTAGAGGTGACGAGGGAAGGTCCCAGTAGGGAAATCGACAATCTGTTTTCAATCGTTTTGGAAAATCCTTGGGACCCTTGCAACGTAACATCTTGGCCACCGGGTGGGGTAGAAACGTGGTCAGGGTCTCCTCCTGGGTTTGGAAGAGGCAGGGCCGTCTCTGGCCAGTGGATCCAGAAAGATCAGGAAGAAAAACGCACAGGTGGTGAAAGGGCTTAAGATGCTCAGAGCTTAGAAAGTCACGTCTGATTCTGGGGGACCCTGCCCCCTCGCACCCAGGCCCCAACCCAGGGGACCCCCAGCTCTGCCGAGCGGCTGAGAAGCCGGCTGGTCTCCCAGCGCTAAAACGTGGGCTTCTGACTTTGATTTCCCAGTGTTGTTTCACTCTGCAAGCCTGGATTCTGTTTACCGTTTCGCATGCCCTGAGGCTGCAAACGGGGAAACCCAGGCGAAAACGCTGTTAGTCTCCCCACAGAAACATCTCCTTTTCTTGTCATCGGAACAGCTCGGCCCTCACGGCTTCTTCAGACGCTGTAATTTCTGCTGACGCCTGCCTTCCCTTCATGCTTGTCTCAGGTTTCCTTCCCCTTGGCATGAACACTGACAGACAGACTTCACGCATCTCACGTCAGTTTTTGGGGTCTTTTTAAATCCCCCGGGATGTGAGCCACAGTCCCCAGGTAAGAACTGCCACCAAAGCGTGAGGGTCCTGCCTTTCCAGGGTGAGGTGTCACGGCCCGGGCACGGTCCACACGAGGGGAATTGGAAGCAGAATGTGGATTACTCTCGAAGCTGTACTCTGTAGTGGACAGAGAGAAAGAGAGAGGGGGAGACTCTTGTTTCCCCAAGATTCAACCTGCCCAAAGCCTGTGGATTCCTGGGTGATCTCTGAATTGTCTTTCTTCCCCACCTTGAGAAAGTATCTTTATGTGTTGGTTTGGCTGGGAGGTCACAGGGGAAGAGCGGTTTCGGCAGGATGACCCCTGGGGGCATAAGGAAAGGGACTTGGAAATTGTCTCCCGGGGCCACCGCACACACCACCTCCTGGGCCCTCGGCCGGCTCTCACCGTGGGCTCAGCGTCAACCGTCAGAGGCAAGGCCAGCGAGGGGCACTTCTGAGGCCCAGGTCTGCTCCTGACATTGTCACTGCCTTAAATTTACTGGGCGATGAGCCGTGACGATGTTGTTTCACGAATTCAGCGCCCTGGGGATATTTGCTCTACCGCATGGTGGATATTTTTCCCTCTATAATTTAGTTCTCTATCATTTCATTTAAAATTTTAAATTGTTAATCGATGGCTTCAAAAAGGAAAAAATAACCTCCAATAATACAAATGTAGAATCCGGAGTGAAAAATAAAGTCTCTCTCCTCTTTCTGTCCCCCAGTCCCCAGGGTTGCCTCCCTCCCGGCCGTCATCGTCACCCCTCCTGTGGCGGCAATGTCTGCGATTTAAGAGGCTGGGGCCAGGGTGTGTGTGGGGGGGGCCTCAGTGACCCTGACTCTGACGCTCGGCTGCTGCAGCCCCGGCCACCGCAGTACTCGAAGCAGAACCGAAGCCACACCAGGCCTCCCGTCAGGCCTTGCAGACGCCCCTCTGATTCTGCGGCCCTGACGCCATCCCTGCCAGACAGATGTCTCCGGTCCTTTTCTCTCCCTTTTGGCTTTGTGTGGATAAAGCACTTTGTAAAGTAGAAACCGCTGCGCACAGTGAAGAGCTCATTGCTGTCACCCGGGGGAGAGGCCCTGGTGTTGGGAGTTTAAGCCACACTCACAGCCCCGTGGGCAGCGACAGGCTGGTGTGCGAACCCCACCCCCCACCCACCGAACAACAGACACAGGGTCAGGGAAAGTCCAAGGGCTCCGCCGATTTGGACCCCAGCCCCGACGGCGGATGCTGTCCTTGGAAAGGTCCCTCTGGGTGATTTCTGCCTCATCCTGAATGTGGGCTACACTCCGAGCAGGCCTTGGGGCCGTGGTGCTGGCTTTCTGGAAACTGCCCCAGTGAGGCTGAGCGTAGGAGGTGCCGAGTGCAGGTTCAGGGGCACGGGAAGAAAGGCCACACACAGAGCGGCCGAGCCAAGAGGTGCCCTTGACCCTGGGGTGCTGCTGTCTCCGGGCCCGCTGAACCTGCCCTTTCCCTGGTTACCAAGTCTCCTTACAAACCCCCCTCTCAAGTGAGTCTGCGTTGTCTTCCATCTCAGAAATTCAGTCTGAACTTTAAAAGCCTTCACTAGACGTTGAGCTCCTTTAGGGCAGAGATGAAGCTAAACACGCCTGTGTCCGCGGTGCCCAGGAGAATGCCCGGCAAGCGTGAGAATTTGGAGGGCCGGGGTGAGGCCTGAGGGTGCCCCGCGGTCCTCGCATCTGCCCCCAGGCGTGCCCCGGGCCTGGAGCACCCTGGGGCCCCTCTGTACCTGTTACAGGCAGACCAGTGACAAAGAGGCAGGGGGCGCTGCACTTTTCTGTATAAACAGAAAATGTCCAGCAGAAGAGACGGTCTGGCCAGCATTTCAACCAAATCCAAGCTGCCAACCTTAAAAAAAGAAGTCTGCTAGCTTCAACTTTTGACTATTGGAAACTGCCCTGGGATCTCCGCCCCCTGATGAGACATTTCGTTTCTTGAGGCACAAAATGTCTTTTTCTGAGTGTCTGCTTCGCAGAGCCCAGCTCGGGGCCAGGCACGGGGGTGGGGACTGAGCTGAGGAATCAGCCGGTACGAGCGAGTGAGCGAACGTGCAAACGCAGCGTCTCAGGCTGTGCTGCTCCAGAGTGGAAAAGAACTTCTCCGCTCGGTGCAGACAGACACCTGCTGGTTCTGCTTCAACTGGACCTGGGTCACCTTATCCCCGAACCCCATTCCGTGGCCCGTGACAGCCCAGAGTCGTGTGAGACGCTGTGACTCTCTTTCCGGGGTGTCCCTCAGCCCCCTGCCCCCTGTGCACCAGCTCCGATTCCCCCCAGATGGGTCGGAGTCTCAGAACCCGGGCTCTCCTCTGGTTTCCACAGGAAACACCCTCCCACCCAGCGTGTCCTGCTTCTGGGGGCTTCACCAAGATTTGGGGGGAAAGCAGACGCCACAGAGC
>PVJI01014432.1:0-44220 GCA_004026765.1 Micronycteris hirsuta
ATTGTATGAAATGTTGAAGGGAGTTATATGAGGTATGGAGGAATATCAACAGGGGAGTGGTAGGGGGAGAGGGTGGGAATGGGGCACAGAACAAGTAGCATAAATGGGAAGTAGACAACAGACAAGGGGAGGTTAGAACATATAGGAAGTACAGGAGCAGAAGGACTTATGTGTAGGACCTATGGACAAAACTAAAGGGAGGGGAAAGGGGGGTAAGGGGGAGGGGGGAAAGAAGGGGGGAAGTGGGGCAACTGTAACAGCATAATCAATAAAATATAGTTAAAAAAATAAAATAACTTTATTGAGGCATAATTTACATACCACACAATTCAGCATTTAATATGTAACAGTTCGTTGGGTTTTGGTACATTGTGCCATTAACTTTTTTTAATTTTCAGTTTGTATAGAGGGCAGACGAGACCGAGATCAGTTTGTTGCTCCACGTAGTGATGCATTCGCTGGCTGACTCGCTGCTGTTGTCTTGGTTTCCCCGTAGCGCTGCCCCGCCCTGCCCCGCCCCACCCCGCCCCGCCGGCGTCCACGTCCACACTGGCTGACTTACACGTTTCCTGAACAGAGAGCGACCTGCATCCTCGGTGTATCGGGACGACGCGCTAACCAACTGAGCCACCCGGCCAGGGATTAACTTTATACATTGTGGTAACAGGCACATAACATAAACTGTGCCTTTTTAGGCGTAGTTTTAGGTGTGCAGTTCATTGACATTAACAACATTCGCAGAGGTGCGCCACTGTGGCCACTATTTCCAAAGCTTGGTCACCACCCCAGGCGGAAACTCTGCGCCCACTGAACGCTGACCCCTGCTCCCCGGCCCCAGCCTCTAGTAACGTCCATTGTCACTTCTGGCTCTGAATTCCCCGCCCCAGGGTCCTCGTGTGAGCGCAGTCTTGCAGGGGCTGGCCTTCTGTGGCTGGCCTTCTCCCTCAGCGTGCTGTCGTCGGGGCCCATGTGTCATGCAGCAGGTGTCCGAGTTTCACTCCTCGTTGTGGCCAAGCAGGGTCCGGTTGCATGGGTGGACCGGGTTTTGTCTATCATTCCTCTGTCCGTGGATACTGGCGTGGTTCCCACGTTTTGGTATTGCGAGTAATACTGCTAGGAACACGGGTGAACATGTAACTCGTCCAGTGCATGCACCCAGAAGTGGGACTCCAGGTTTCGCTTTTTGAGGAACCAACGACAAACTTTTCACAGCAGCTGCACCATGTCACATTCCCGCCAGCGGTGCCCGGGGTTCCAAGTCCTCCACCTCCTTGCCGATGCTTGTGATTTTCCGTATTTTGATTTCAGCCATCCTACTGGGTGTGAAGTGGTGTCTCACTGTGGCTGTGGTCTGCACTCCCTGGTGACTGGTGGTGTTGGGCACCTTCTCAGGTGTCGGCCCTCTGTGCGTCTTCTTCAGAGACGTGTCTTTAAAACCATTGCCCATTCTTTCATTGGGTCGTCTCTCACTCTCGAGTAACAAAGTAAAAAGTATTAGGTGCCACTTTAAAAGGTTCGAGTTACTGTTGGGATAGAGAAGGTAACTGTTGTGATTCTTGAGTCTTTTCTGTCTCTTCGGCAGTCTCAGCTTTCTTGTGAAAATGCATGAAGAAGTCCTGATGCTGTGTTCCCACGTGGAACTGACTTCTGGTCTCTCTTTCAAGCTTCTAAATTGTGTGTAAACTCCCTGATCTCACCCACGAATTCGGGAACAGCCCTGATTACATCCCTCAGCCGCTGCCTGCAGAGGTGACAGGGCAGCCGCTCTCAGTGACAGTTCCTGTGCTGAGCCCCTGGGGTGTCCTCACACCTCTGCCTCACGCCCGATCCCAAGGAAAGGTGGCTTAGGCAGGGAAAGAAAAGTGACAGGGCAAGTGATTTTGACTTTTTGGCGCGGATAATTTTTTAAAAGCCTTACTATCGCCCTCCAGCACTGGCACAGCCTGACACGGTTCTTCCTGTGGCAGGTCTTCTCCAGGCCGAAGCGTGAGGGTTTCTACTGGGCACAGCAGTATGTGAAGAAATTCTAACACACCCCCTCCTTTTTCTGCTTCAGAAATGAAAAGGCAGAGAAAAATACGGGCGGAGAGAAAGAGCACGCAGGGTTTTCTTTCCCGACTCTCCTCCGTGCACGTCGCTCGTCACCCGGGGCGTCTGCCACAGCCACAGCCACGCCGCGGCCCACTCTGTGCAGTGCGCACAAGCGTTCTGGGCACGCTGAACACACGTGCACTGTTGTAGGAGCAGAAGCTCGTCGGGTGGCGACAGAAGTAAAACTGTCCCTGTTGCCCACCTGTCTCTTTAGGCTCCTGCATGGCCTGGTGGGAGCGCCGTCCCTGGCATGCCAGGTCAGGAGGGGGACTCCCCCGGATGCCAGGCAGGGGCCACTGGCATGCTCCCCGGGCTCTCCTGTCCTCTCTGGAGAGCAGGTAGCTCACTGAGTTTGCAGAGGAAAGCCCCGTTCCTGTGCTCCCAGATGCCAGCGGCCACTGTCACCTGGGATTAGTGGTCTCGGAGCAGAGACAGAGACCCTTTCCTCCAAAACGCTGCCGCGCTCTGAGACAGTTGGTCGCTGGTCTGCGCGTAGCTCACTCCGGACAGTGTGCACATCCAGGGTTTGACTCCGATTCTAGAAACAGTACCTTTCCAGCAACACTGAGCAGCTACATGGCTTGTTCTGCGGCTCGAATGTAAATGTGCTCCTCCTGTAAAACTCCATTTGTCAAGGGACGAGGAGCCGTAGGTCTGGGCAGTGGGTTGCGTCTCCTGTGCCCTCGGCAGTGGTTCTGAGATGCGCACGGAGTATAGTAGGTACTTGGTAAAAGCTATTAAGTTATTCTGAGCAAAAAGGAGGAGGAATATCATTAAATGATGCCTGTTTTAAAATAATTCCTTTTAAAGACAGTTGTGTTGTAAATTATGTCAGATGTCAAAACTAGGAGTACTTCCTTTTTCATAAAGTTTGGGGTTTATAAAGTGCAACATGAATGATTGTCCAGAGGCCTGGATGCCAAAAGCATCAAAACAGAACTGTCCCGAGTGGGTGTCGACCCCGGCACCGTGTTTCTGACCCCAGTGACAACTGAGAGGTCGGCCCACAGAGCGGTGAGCTGGGTAGTCTTCAGGCTGGAAGCGACTAGCCAGCCCCACGAGCCGCCTCTCCGGTGCTTCTGCAGCGCTCTTTGCGCCAGGGGCCGGATGGCGGTTTCCGAGGCTGAAGAGCACTTTGTAGTCACAGGTCACAGCCACTCAGGGACACGTGCTCACGTGTCAGTGCCGGCTCCGGAGTGCTGTGCTGCTGCAGACGCCAGGGAGCTGAGCGCCGAGCGTGTCAGCCATCTGCACAGAGTCGAGGCTGAGATTGGGGTGGACGGTGTTTACTGGCAGGATTGCGGAAGGAGATGTGGAAGCTGTAGGAATGTGACAAGGAGAGAAAGGTCGCCCAGCGGAAACTTCCTGCCTGACCGCGACGAGGAATGAACAGCTCACAGCCACAGATCGGGAGGCCGCCACCGTGGGGCTGAGTGTGCCTCCATGTGCGCGGGCCACACCGCCTTCGCCCCACCGCCGCGCGCCCTCTCTGGGCCAGCAGTGCCCAGGCAGCTGTGTGAACTCCATATTGAAGTCCTCATAGCAGGCCTGGGGGGCGGGGGGTGGGGGCAGTGGTTGTGCCCTGGTCCTTGATGAGACTCTGAGGCACCAAGGGGTTCGTAACCAGTCCAAGGTCATTCACACAGAAGGCAGTGTGGGCTCAAGCCCTGGTCCTTCCACACCCCACGTGGCAGGAGCTAGTAACACCACCAGCTCATTTCATGTCTCTCACAGGCTTTAGCGCCATTGAAAACACTGTATGTATATATGTACACACACATACAGTGCCTGTATGTTTGTGTATAAATGTACACGAATGGTCAGCAGTTGAGAAATGGATTCTGCGCGCGTGCCTGTGCTGCCAGCAATTTTAGAACTGGCCGCTGCGGCAGTGAAACGCGCCAGTTGGTGCGCCCCGTGTTTGTCCACTGCCTCTGCTCCCTAAACTGCCCTCACTGCCTTTCCTACCATTTTAGAGGGACTGACACTGGAACTGATTAGTCTGAGTGAGTGGGTCATGCACATCGAACTTGCAGTTCTGAAGCATTTAAAATTAGACCCACACCTTTAAAGTTAGCCTGACTATGAAACCCAGGCAGTAATTGACTGATCACCGTCCCTTCTACAAGGAAGCAAGCCCCACCTCATTTTGCTGCTCTGCAGTGAGGACACCAAACCAGCATTAACTCGCGTCGGCACCGGGACGTCACCCACTGTGTGCTGTCTCTTCCCCAGGTGGTAATGGCACTTCTCAAGTACTGGCCAAAGACCCACAGTCCAAAAGAAGTAATGTTCTTGAATGAGTTAGAAGAGATTTTGGACGTGATCGAACCCTCGGAATTTGTCAAGATCATGGAGCCGCTCTTCCGGCAGCTGGCCAAGTGTGTCTCCAGCCCGCACTTCCAGGTACGGGTGCGGGGGCGCAGGGTGGGCTCCTGTGGGGGAATGGGGACCGGTGTCTGGGTGTGGCCACTCGTGCTGTGATTCTCACGTGATTTGAAGGTAAACTTCAAGGTTTTACTTTTAACTGTACTTCAAAATAAGATGCTAATACTTTAATTCTGTAAAATATACTTCAGTATCTTGTGCCCATCGCTGGAAACCTTTCTTGATAAGAGCAGTTAAAAGTGACTTCTCTGAAAAACCATCTCTGTGTTTGTGTTCAGCATGCTCCCGAAGACGTCAAACCCTGATTTCGACAACTGACTGAGTAATCAGTGTTTATACAGCCGATACCATGACGACAAAACCTTCTGTTCTGAATTCTCTCCCTTGTGAGGCTCGTTGTTTCCGACATCACAGAAACCCGTCTCCCTTCACCCTTCAGAAAAACCCTTTAGTCCTGATTTTCGTCTCTACGGAATTCTCAGTCAAGTCACTGTCCATTTCCTTTCCTGATTTCCTTCTTAAACTCTTCGGGGCTCTTTCAGAGATTGTCCCCAGTGGCTTATTCAGCCCCTGTGCCCCCCATCGTTGTGTTTCCTTGAGCAGACACCTACTGTAAACTTACCATGAGTAAGGTAAAAATCGAGACTCGAAATGAGCACAACTTCACAGTCCCCAGGGGGTTGGTGATCCAGCAGAAGGCGGAGCTGGGTCAGCGCAGCCGCACGGGACATGAGTGCACACGCTGCCCCGGCCCTCAGCCCGCGCCCCGCTCCTCCCTCGTTTCCCCCCACACTCACAGCACGCCCTGTCCCCTGGCTTCCCACTCTTCCCCACGGGACATAACACTTCTCACAGATCAGATGAGTCACCTACCACATGTCTCCTCCCACTGCACGGAAGCCCCACGAAGAACAGCCGGGGCTCCTGCCTCACCTCGCTCCCTGCTGCGCCGAGTGTGCGTGGGCAGAGGCCGCTGAACGGGGCCCGTTTGGCTGTGTCCTCAGCACGTAGCCCAGGGTCTGGCGTGAATGTCTACTGAGTAAGTGGTGCCACTGTTCCTGGTGCACAAGAAACCCTGGCTCTTGGGGGTGATGGTCTAGGGCACCAACGTCCAGTCTTCATTTCATGGCACACATGAACTACTTACTGAAATTCTGCAGCACACCAAAAAATAATATTCTATTTTTTGCCAATCTGACACAAAAAACAAGTATAATTCTAATTGATTTACAAAACAATAATAATAGTAGTAATGACTTACCTTTTTGCTCCCAAGTGACTTTTTAAAAAATAAGGTGCCTGTACATAAGGATTTCCAGTACCAAGAATTAACCAATGAGATGAAATGTTTTTGTGCAACATGACCGATAAGATGCAACTCATTTATATGACCTAAATATTTATGGTTCAAGACGGGCATCCACACTGGGTGGCTATTGTTGTGTTGGCTGGCCCACGAGGTCAGTGCCCCTGAAAATAGTCCAGTATTTCGTGCGTTAAAAATTCTTGTCCCACTCCGAAATAAAATCGCTGGTCTAGGGTATTTTGAATTTGTAGGAATAACAATTTTCTAGCACAGTATACTTCATTGTCCTGCTCACAGGGGTAGTGGGGAGGATGTTTGCTGGACGATCCCGTTGTGACCCAGAGTAAGGCGTGCACTTCCACTTCCCGTCTGCAGGTGGCAGAGCGCGCGCTGTACTACTGGTGCGCACGGGGGTGGTAGGGGGATGTTTGCTGGACGATCCCCGTCATGACCCGGAGTAAGGCGTGCACTTCCACTTCCCGTCTGCAGGTGGCGGAGCGCGCGCTGTACTACTGGTGCGCACAGGGGTGGTAGGGGGATGTTTGCTGGACGATCCCGTTGTAACCCAGAGTAAGGCGTGTACTTCCACCCCCGTCTGCAGGTGGCGGAGCGTGCGCTGTACTACTGGAACAACGAGTACATCATGAGCCTCATCAGCGACAACGCTGCCAAGATCCTGCCCATCATGTTCCCGTCCTTGTACCGCAACTCGAAGACCCACTGGAACAAGTGAGCGGGGCCGGCCGCCACCCGGCCGCACGTTTTATTCTTTGTTTTTTAACTTTCTTTTTTTTTTAAGATTGTGTTTATTTACTTTTAGAGACTGAGGATGGGAGGGAGGAGAGGGAGAGAAACAGCAACATGCAAGAGAGACGTTGATCAGTTCCCTCTCGCGCGCCCCCAACCAGGGACCTGGCCCCCAACCCAGGCGTGTGCCCTGACCAGGAATTTGGCGACCCTTTGGTTTGCAGCCATTGCTTAATCCACTGAGCCACACCAGCCAGGGCTTCGATTTTATTTTTCAATTACAGTTTGCATTCAGTGTTATCTGTAGTAGTTTCAGCTGTAGCATCTACGTCTTCTCACATTTGCATATTCTGCTCATACTTCAAACCACTTACGATTGAAATCCAAGTCTGAAATACCTGTTCAGAAACAAGATGTTGATTTCTCTGTGGACTTGTGACTAAGTGGAAGTGTGGTTCGTAATTGGCCTACCCCACGGCCTCCCAAGCCCGCATGTGCTCACACCCGCTGTCCCTGGCCCTGTGAGTCGCAGTGTCTTGGTAAGTTCCCTCCAGAGGACTCGAAGGCCCCTGCAGAGCTCACAGGGCTCAGCCCCTGCAGGAGCACAGTGGCCACCCGCTCCGGGGCCCCTTGAGCCCTGCCGTCACACACCCTGGAGAGCCTTCCTGTGTGACCAAGAGCCACCCGCTGTGCCCCTTCCTGGAGCGCAGGTGACCCAGACGAGGCCCGGGGAGCCTCACGGGTGCTCTGCTTCCGTTGTTCACAGGAAGGGCGCGTGGGCCGGTGCTCTCCATGGTGTCCCCGAGACCTTCGCCTCAGTGTGGGCACCGCCTCCTTGTGGCAGGTGGTGGCGGGAGCACTGGAGCTGTTTACATAAACGTGGGCGTTGGGCGGTGCCGTCTGCTCTCATTTCTCTCCTTTCTGTGTGCTAAGCAGTCAGTCAGGATTCAAAGCGGGAGGGAGCCGAGCCAGGATCTCTAGTCCTCCCCCTCGTGCACAGGGGAGGCGAGTGGACTCGGGGGGCGGCAGCCCGAACTGCAGTCGCACTGGGTGGCAGGTGTCTCCCTCCTCTGAAGAGTAGAGGATGTTGGCACCCAGCCTGGTGCTTGTGAAAACCGCCCGGGACAGCGTTCACACACGGGCTCTCCTCGCTTGTTTGTGCCTCGCGGTTGTGTTGTTTATAAATCGAAGGCGGGAGCCTCCACCAGCAAAATGGTGACCGTTCACTCCGTGGTGGTGGTCTGCAAACACACCCCCGTGTCGCCCCGGCGTGCCTGGACACCCAGCACTCTCTGCAGTGACCTTCACCTCGATGCGAAGGTGAATTAAGGTGAAGTCAACAAGTCCGAACACCTGACCGCACCCCACTCACCGCCGCCTCGGGCCCAGGAGTGTCCTTGACTCCTCCGGCCGTTGTCACTACGCTGACTTGGAGAGACCGCTCTGTGGCGTCCTCTTCCTTTACCAAGTCCGGCGGGTGACGGCCACGTTCCTGTGCGCCACTGAGGGAGACTCCTGCCCAGCGCACAGGAAGAAAGGCTCTTTTAAGTGTTGCCTGCATGTGATTAGGGTTTTATTATAAAGTTAATTAAAAAGTAGTTACGATTTGAAAGTTTACTTTCCTGTTTTGGGTTTTGGTTTAACTACTCTTTGGTGGCTGCTCACAGTACTGCGGGCGCGCGACTCTGCTGCTGGTCTTGCTGGGGGTCTTGCTGGGGGTTGCTCATGCGGCTGCACAGGCGGCAGCTGGGGCGGAGGCACCCGAGGCTCCGCTGGGACGCAGGGCCGGGCCGCTGGTCCCCCCCACCCCCCGGGGGTGTCGGGGCCCACAGCTAAGTTGGACTAAGCTGCCCTGTGGTGATTCCGTTCCCTACCTACCAAAGCTCTGCAAGCGTTATTAAAATTAGTTTTTCTGTCCTCAGTGAATGAGATGGAAAGAAAACTGACATTTATAGGAAATAAAATGTTTCCATTATTGTTCTCTATATAATTAAGGGTGTCTTAGTTACACTTGTTCAAGTTGCAACATTTTTGTTCAGTTTCCTTTGGCGCCTGTCAGCCAGGGCAGTGAGCCGGGCCACAGGGCCGAGCGCAGCAGAAGGAACGAGTGAATCCCAAGTAGCAGCTTCTTTATTTTAAAGCTTAAGAAACTTGTGAACTGTTGAGATAGCCTGAGAAGTCTGGAGAAGAAATAGATTGTTTTCGGGGCGGGGTGGGGGGGGCCTGTAAAAGCGACCAGGCGTTCCGAGTTCCAACACCAAGTCTCACCCCCAGGACGATTCATGGCCTGATCTACAACGCCCTGAAGCTCTTCATGGAGATGAACCAGAAGCTGTTCGACGACTGCACGCAGCAGTTCAAGGCAGAGAAGCTGAAGTGAGTTGCTCTTCTCCAAAGTTACTCTTCCAAGGGTGCTTTTTTCCTTAATCCTGAGTAAGCCTCTCCCATTGGTTCATCCTAATGTTACTCTTCACCTTAAAGCAAAACCAGTCCTTTTATACTTGGAAAGCAAATAAAAACTTTGTTATGATAAGCTTATTTTCAGAGAACACGCACTTAGCGCTAGCTATTTTCTCCATCGTGCTGCTAGTTAACTCATTTTTGCAAAAGTGCGTGTGTGGCCAAGAATTTAACTCCCAGGGTTTCTGCGTTTCTCAGGGACGCTTGAAGGCTGTAATGTGTAGTGATTTCCGTGTTTATAGGACAGGACCGTGGGTTATTAATACGGTCTGTAAGATTTAGATGAGAGAGCAAGACCCTTCCCCTTCGCACAGCTCTGCTTTAATCGGTGACACCCATCCCGCAGGCGCTCCCTGGAGTCTGGCCTGTGTCCTTCGCTGAGCCAGGCCCGCATCCACACTGCCTAGGGGCAGTCTAGGTGACAAGGCGCTCTGTCCCTCACAGTTGTGTGATTACTTAGTTATCAAAATCCCAACTTCAGGGTCAGTGTAAGCTGTTGGAGCTTTTGTCTTTTGCTTGTCACTGGACACTGGCTAAGGCAGATCATCTAGACTAAAGGTCGTTCACACTACAGTCTGTGTAACTGACAGGCACGTTCACTCTCTGCGCACTGTGAGTGGTCACCTCCATGCCAGGCCCTGTCCTGGGTTCCGGCAACACCGCAGTGGCTGAAGCCAGCAAAGCCCTGCTTCTTCAGAGCTGGTGTTCTGGGTGGTACGGGGAGAGCAAGGCAGCCGGTACAGACAGGTGAGGTGTCGAGTGGGAGCCGACGGTGCACAAGCAGGGGGCTCAGGGGGGCCGTTCCTGTGCCCTCTGCCCTGCCTGCGCCAGCCGCGCCCCAGCTGCTCGGCGCATCACAGCTTTCTGAACGGGCCCCGGGGGTCGTGCGGCGCGTGTTCTGGGTCCACAAGCAAGTTGAGCTCAGCGACAGCCTGCAGGCCGGTGACTCCCCAGTGGCCGCCTCAGACAGGGCTGCCTGCCGGCCCGCTGCAGCGCTTTCAGCCCTTTCCTCTGGGTCACAGCTGCCTCTCCGTGTTTCCCGTGCCCGCCCTCGGGACCCGCGGCGAAGCAGAGCGGACCGTGGCGCTGCTCGCACAGCAGTGTCCGTGTAATGGTTCCCTGCATCTGATTGTCTCTCTAACACCAGTGACCTTTTACTGTTTTTCAGAGAGAAGCTAAAAATGAAAGAACGAGAAGAAGCATGGGTTAAAATAGAAAATCTAGCCAAAGCAAACCCCCAGGTACTAAAAAATGGAGTAACTTGAAAATGTCTCGGGTGGCACTGCGTGTCCTTGTGAGACAGGCCTGTGGCTGTGTCGCGGGAGGGCGGGAAATCGGCTCGCGGACATTGGATGTGAAAACATCGCAGTAAAAGTGCCTCTCGCACCTCTGTGCACGCACTCGCTCTGCACCAGTGTGTGTTTCCCACAGACGGACACGTCTCCTCTGCTTTTTAAGTAAGACGTGGACGTGATGAATGTGCTGTGGTGAAAGAAGCCGGGACACGGCTTCCAATTGGGCCGACGTTGTAATTTGCTTTCCCTCGTAAATGTCATAGATGCTGTAGCTCAAACTATATTTCTGTCTTTTTAATAGCAAATTCTAGAAGAAAAGGAATTAGATTTGGAATCGATTAAGTATAAAGTTTATGTCCTCTCCCCTAAAACTGGGTTTCTGTAGGCTGAGCCTTTGTCATTAAAAAATGGCCAGAGTGCTGCCCTCGGCGCAGCCGAGCTGTCCCCCCGTCCCCGCCGGGAGGGCCTATGCGCTCTGGCACACGGGCACCGATGCCCCGTCTTCTGGGGCGGCCAGCCGCGGGGCCGCGGGGCATTAACTCTCGGGTTGGCTCCCAGGGTGGCCGGGCTCTGGGGGCTTGAGTCATGTCTTCAGTGTCCCGTCCGTGGGTCCTGGTGGCGGGAGCCCTGTTACCGCAGACGTTCCTCCGGGTGAGGAGTGCCTGCCGTCACAGCGCCTGCCGCTTCACGAACGGCGTCTGCGTGAGTCTCTGCCACGCTAAGAATTCTCAGGCTTTCCCCCAGAAAAGAAAAGACTTGACCTTATAAGGAGAGCTATCCCCGAAACCCTAAAAGGTTCCGTGAGATGGACAAGACTGTAAGCGGTCGGTCTGCTTTGCTGAGCGGTGCACGTGAGGAGCTATTGTCCAAGCTGGTGTGCAGGCTTTTAAATCTCTCTCACATTTCATGAAAAGCAACGCATGAGTACAAAGTGAAAAGTCTATTTGCCTATATAATACATATTGATTTGTATTTCCTTTGCTAAAACTACAATCAGGAGACTTATACCATAGGAAAATGGAGTGACATTCTTAAATATTTCCTTGATTCTATAGCCAGCGATGTTTACTGCACCCCGTTACACTGCGGTGCCTTTTTAAGATGCCTGTGACCCTGTGGAGTGCTTACTTGGGTGGGTAGCTGTGGGCGGCTGCTCCGCAGACGAGGGTTCAGGTTGAGAATCAGGCTGAACACGGACAGCTGCGTGGAAGCCCATGAATCTGGGGCGGTCGGACGCGCCCCAGTGAGGCCTGGCAGGGGCCTGTCACACACACTCCAGATCGGCACCTCAAAAAACACGGAAGACGTGTACCGATCAGAGCGTCTGTTGGTTTTGCCTTGAAGACAGACATGGCCTCAGGAGAGGCTGCGTAACTGTCACGTTATGGAGGGAGAGCGCGGGGCGGTGTGTTCACAGGCAGGACGGGCTTCACCGCCGAGCTGGACCAGTCGTCCCTCCTGACACGGGTGCCGTTGTGAGCGTCCCCTGCGTCGTCTTACGTTGCGTTTCCATTCCTTTTGGCTGCACTCCTCACCACTGTCTCGGCCACCAGGGCAGCGTGCAGGGTGTGCCTGCGCCTGGGCACGGCCCTGCGGGGACCTGCCCCGGTCTGAGCGCCATCCGTCCACCTCCTCATCTCTGTGTTGAGACATCTGTGACTCGACCCCTGTCTGTGCAAACGAGCGGAAGATACTTCATGGGCTGGCCTTGCAGGGCTAGGAGTTCGGGCCCCACGCCTCCTTGAATTCTCTCGAGAGAACGTCTCTTCTGAACTCTAGTCACTGCTTGCCGTTCACAACAAAAAATCAATAATCTGTTTCTTATTTTTGTGACAAAAATAGTTGGGTTCACGAAGCTTGGTTCTCGAGCTCACATCTGCCTTTTTCAGAATTGATTTAACAGCTTCCTCTGTGCAGGTGGATTCTCAGTAATCCACTCTCTGTTTCCTGGTGTGTATCCAGAAGTCCTCCGGTTGTCCTACAAACATAGCGTTTCCTGTCCTCACGGCCTGTGTGCCCAGGTGCTGTTGTGGTGCTGTGTCAGTTTGTCCTAGCAGTGGTGGCAGCTTCACAGGGCGTCTTAATGTCATACATGATTTAACTTTTTAAATCATGAAATGTTCATATCTAACACGTGTGTTTCCTAATCCACCGAAAGAGGCCACATCCCGTTTTACTACTTCTCTCCCTGACATTCCTGGGACGCACGTGAAGTGACAGCAAGCACTTCCGGGAACTCTGAGGTGGCTCTGGCGCGACCTCCATGGCAGCAGGACGGGGAGGATGCCACAGGGGCCTCAGGCCCAGGTGCCTTGCCTTTGAGGGATGAGCTTGCCCGGGGCCATGCGTTCCTTTGCCCTGTGGTGAACTTGAGCCTGCAGGGAGGTTTCTGTTCCTGGGAAGGACCTGTTCTGCCAGGTGGCATTCGTTTTGCGGTGAGCGGTCGGTCGTAGTGCCCTCGTCGACCTGTTCTCTGCCCGGGCCCAGCGAGGACTAAGTGCCCGCACTGCCCCCCGCACGGTCCGCCGGCGCGGTCGGGGTGCGTGCTCCATTTCTGCTCGGAGGGGCCAGGAGCTGGCCGCTGGTTCAGCAGCAGTCCCTGCGCCGCTGTGGGAGTGTCATGGTTATTGTCACCTCAGTCTGGCCCAGCGGTCGGGAGCCTCACGAGGACGAGGCGCTGTGCCATGTCCCCATCTCCTCGTCTCCCCCGCGCCCAGCAGGCCATCGCTTCGCTGGGCAGGTGGGTGCCAGCTGTGAGTCCCGAGTCATGGCACTTCCCCAGGACAAAGATGAGAGCCAGGACGTAGCCCCAGCTCAAGGAGCTGACGGCCACAGGAGGCCAGACGGGGGCAGTCAGATTGACCCACCGCACACGGGGTGCGGAGGGCGGGGGGCCTGGGCCCGCCATCAAAGAGGGGCTTGTAACGGAGCAATGCAGGTTTGGGAGGCTGCGGCCCAGGTGTCCCAAGGGGCCTCAGCCCAGCAGGAGTCTCAGCTGAGGGGACTTCAGCAGTCTGAATTCCAGGGAAGGGGCTCAAGTCAGAGCGAGGACAGCAGGGAAGCTGTGTCCTTCAGCACCAGTGGCCTCTGGACAGTGGGGGAGGGGCTGAGTATGCTGTGTACCGGGGAGAGGGGACGGAAGTTGGATTTTGTCCATGTCTGTGCTATAGTGCTCGCGCAGAGCCCAGTGGCCCCGTCAGACCTGCACTTCAGAAAGCTTGTTCTGACAGCAGCGCGGAGGGGCCCGCGGGGCCTGGCACGTGGGGGCTCTGCTGAAGGGAGAGTGAGGGCGGGACTCCAGGAAGTGAGCAGCCGCTACAAGGACAGGGTTCGGGGGTGTGGAAGGCACAGGTGAACAGGGTGGGGTCGCGGGCATGACGTAAGACCCCTTGGGACAAGTGAGTTGGGCAGGGCCTGTTGTGAAGGGCCTGCAGGAGGTGACAGGGGAAGCCTGGGGAGGTGGGGGCGGTTCTGGCCACAGACAGGCCCAGGGGAATAGAAACCAAAAAACGGCTCAGCAACCAGGAGATGGCCCCACTGACAGGCTGGTGGCCGTGGCCCCATCACAGGGGGAGAGGCCTGTCTGCCATTTACACCGAGCCCAGAGCCCAGGGAGAGTGGGGAGGTGGCAAAGAAGCCACCAGGAGGCCCGTGGGCCCCAGGGACACACTGGTCCTTCCCTGCAGTGCCAGCTCAGTGCGGCAGCTGTGCGGGGTGGGTGTGGACAAAGGGCATGGTCCATGGTGGGGCTGAAGCAAGTTAGAAAAAGGGGTAAAGGATCCAGGAAGGAGCATGTGAGAGGAAAGGGCAGGGCCCTGGGTCAGCAGGCGGTGTGCGAAGGTTGGGAGGTTAGAGGCAGCAGGTCCAGCGTGAACCAGGCCCAGTGACTGATCCAGGGCATGCCCTCACTGCTCCCGTGGAGTCAGGACACCAAGGACTGCAAGGTGGTGGCACCACCTGTCCCCAGCCCCAGGGGCCGGGAGAGTAGCGTGACCACTGAGGCCAGCTCTGCCCTCGCACCCGCGGTCTACAGGGGTCTATAGGGACTACAGCGGTCCATGGCAGGGCCAGGGCGCTGCCCGCGGAGGCCGCGGAGGGCCCTGGGGCGTTGGTGGGAAGTCCCACCCACCAGGAGGAGAGCCTGGCGCCCAGCCGGCGCTGCCGGAGAGTGACCCCACACTTTGCATTGCAGTACACAGTGTATAGTCAAGCGAGCACCGTGAGCATCCCGGTGGCAATGGAGACAGACGGGCCCTTGTTGGAAGATGTGCAGATGCTGAGAAAGACAGTGAACGAAGAGGCTCGGCAGGTAACAGTGCGCAGAGCTCAGCGGGGAGGCGCTCGCTGGAGGTCCGCTTCAGAAGTGCACGTCCCCGTGAGAGGGGACGTGCCGTCCGGCAGGGGTGCCGTGCGGGCCACGCTTAAGTCAGACTGCAGCAGCCGCACGGGACACGTTTCGCCTGTGCCTCTCAGAGTCGATTTACTGGCAATGGTTCTTAAGGGTTAAGTGTGTGCCCGTGACTTGTCTCTCCCTCTCCCTTAACAGCAGTACCCCCCCTTCCCTCTACTTCCCACGTTAACTTGAGCAGAAAATCACGAGCTTCGCAGTAATTCGTGTCTTGCCGCTGTCCTCTCCTTCTGCCTCCCTCTGACTTCAGCCCTGGCCCAGCAGGTCCCGTGAGGCCCCATGGCACTTGCAGCCAGGCTCGCCGCAGAGTCCCAGGCACTCTGTCGGGACTGCCGCATGCAGCGCCTTGCTCGTGTGGTTTGCTTTCACCGTGGTGGGAACACCTGTAGCGGTCCCCACTGGCCCACAGGTAGACTCGTCGCTCAGCTGAGAATATACACAACAAGGGCTTCTGAGAGGGTCTCGCGGCAAGCTCCTGCCTGTGTGGGAGGAGCCTCTCCATGCTGTGCCTTTCTGAGGATGCCTCCCTGTTTCTGTTCATGTAAACTGCTGTGCTGGCCAGGCCGGGGACATGGGCCTCTGAACTTGAATCCCCTTCCACCAGGGGAAGAGTTTCTAAAGACGCCAGCACTGAAATTCTGACATGTGAAAAGCCGGAGTGCCTGGAATTACACCGTGTACCGTCTACAGATGGCTCATCGGTGCTAGTGTCATTCAGAGCTCCATTAAACAGGGGGCTTTAATCGGTCTGATTTCAGTTCAGGAGAATTGTACTCCCCACCTGGTCAGACAGGACTGGACGTTTCCCAGACCACCTAGGCCACGCTGTCCAGCCACAGCCACGTGGCCGCTGTGCGTGAGCTGTGCAGTCACTGGCACTCAGGAGTGCCCAGGCTTGCCGGGAGGGAAAGCACGCGGAAGCATCTCATTCCTCACTTTTAATTCTTTTTTTTTTAGATAGTATTTATTTATTTTCAAAGAGAGGGAAAGGGAGGGAGAAAGAGAGGGAGAGAAACAGCAATGTGTGGTTGCCTCTCAAGTGGCCCCCACTGGGGACCCAGCCCACAACCCAGGCTGTGCCCCGACTGGGAATCAAACCAACAACTCTTTGGTTCGCAGCCTGCACTCAATCCACTGAGCCACACCAGCCAGGGCTCACTTTTTAATTCTTGACCATATGCAGAAATGACAATATTTTGGATATACTGGGTTAAATTAAACATCAAAATTAATTTCACTTGTTGCTATTGCTTTTTATTTTGTTGACGTGGCTAGTAGAAAATTTGGAATTATGTACGTGGCTGACATAACTTTTGATTAGGCGGCCCTGGTCTAGACTCTTTCTCAGAGCTGCAGGAGGTGCCTGCGCTGGCCACAGCCATGCCGCTCCTGCCAGCCAGCTCCTAGCTGTAGGTTAAAATAAAAAGCAGGCAAATGCACACTTCCTTCAGCTCATCAAAACCGAAAATACTAAAAGGACACTGAGAACTCAGTATGCCCCTGGTGAACATCATCAGTAACTCATTTTTCACTTAATCCATGAATTCCATTATTTCCTTATGGTTAATAATTTTATCAATGAAATAGACTTAATAAAAAGCATAAAAATTGTTTTATTTTTCTCCATTTGTAGGAGTGTTAATTTTCCTACTTGATTTTTTTTTTAACTTACAATTTGAGGTCCTCGTTTTGATTACCATTTTGATCTGACAGGTTAAAGCACACTGAGGGGCGGACAGCCAGCCTGTCACCTGCAGACAAGTAAAGGAAATCAAATTATTGCCCTTCCCCGGGGGCCTGCCTGTGAACTTGTAACCACATGCTCTTTTTTTTTTTTTTAAACCACTTTTTTCCAGTTTGGATTTTTTCTTAAGATTTCATGTATTTACTTTTAGACAGAAGGGAAGGGAGGGAGAAAGGGAGAGAAACATCAATATGTGGTTGCCTCTCATGTGGTCCTCACTGGGGACCTGGCCTGCAACCCAGGCATGTGCCTTGACTGGGAATCTAACCAGCAACCCTTTGGTTCGCAGCCCGCGCTCAATCCACTGAGCCACACCAGCCAGGGCCACATGCTCATTTTTAAGTCACTTAGTCTGTCCAGAGGCGAGAAGGAAACTGATGGTTTGCAAGCCAGTGCTTTCACATTCAATATCTTAGGGTTGGAGAATTTGTCTTTTTAGTACATCCTCTGACTTGATGATTAAAGCTAAGAAGAGAACAAACTGTCCAAAATGTAATGAACATCATACATAATTGTGTGATTTATGGACATATGTATGACTTAGGTCCTCCTTTGCAGGAGATCGTAAACTTGATCAAGAATGCAGCCCTGGCTGGTATAGCTCAGTGGATTGAGCGCGGGCTGCGAACCAAAGGGTCGCCGGTTCAATTCCCAGTCAGGGCACATGCCTGGGTTGCGGGCCAGGTCCCCAGTGGGGGCCACGTGAGAGGCAACCACACATTGATGTTTCTCTCCCTCTCTTTCTCTTTCCCTTCCCTTCTGTCTAAAAATAAATAAATAAAATCTTAAAAAAAAAAAAAAAAAGAATGCAGACCAAGCTAGCATTCTCTTCTTGAGTAAGGCCTTTGGAAGCAGCACTAGCCTCTGGGCGATAGCCGGGACCCAGAAACCCTCCCGACCTGGTGATCTCGGCAAAGGGCGGTCTCCTCCCCGGGAGGAGGCTCTCCGTGTGATGGGGAGAAGCCCATCCACTTGTTTCATTCCAGGTCACGGGCATGCGGACAGGGTGGTTTGGGGGGAACTCATAGCATGTTTGTTTTTATGACTCTTGACATTAGATCACAAGATGCAGTTTTTTATGTAACTGACATTCTTTCAAAAATGACCCCCCTTACCTTTAGATTTCTGTGGGTCACGTTCCAGGATTGAGAGACTCCATGCCATTAAGACAGTGCCAGATCTCCCCAAACGAGCACTGTCTCAGTCGGAGTCCCAGCGACAAGCGGATTCTAAAAGTCACATGGCACCACAGAGGACCTGGAATAGCCAAAATGATGCCAAAAAAATAACGTTAGAAGATTAACACTCCCCAATTGCAGGACTTACTATGGAATTCTATGGATCAGTTGCATCCCCTCCAATCTCAGCCTGTCCAGATAAAGATATTTGTAGTGCAGTCTGTTAGGTGTAATATTTGATATGTTAGAACCGTCTTCATTTGAGAATGTTTGCAGCCACATCCCTGAAGTTCTCGGCAGCACTGTTGTCACAGCAAAGGGAAGACACCGAGTTGCAGGGAGAACGTGCGTGCGTGACTCGGAGACCACATTGACAGGAGAAGCTTTAGCCAAAAACTAGGCCTTTAATGTTTCCAATGCCCTTTTAATTTTATTTTCAACTAATTTTATCTTTCCAAAATAATCCCACATTTCTTTAAAATGGCTCCAGTGCATTGCAGGAGGAGCTCTGAATGCCGGGGGAGTAACTGGTTGGAATTGTGTGGAGACTTTCACCTGCAGGTTTATGTGTCCGAACCCCATTTGCATTTCCTTTGAGAAACTTGATAACCCTGTGTAGAGCATCCTAAGAAATTTTGTGCAAATGACGTTTACATCAGAGACATTTAAAATGTTCACAATTCTCATTTTTAATAGTCGGGAGAAAAGCAGTGGCAGCCAGGCAAATCTGGAAGTTATAGAAAGACAGACAAAAGGTGGGGAGCGCGGGCATCCGCGGCTCCATCTTGTACCTAGGGAAAGAATCGACACGCTCGTGTGCCCATGAGGTATTTTCCCTGTCATCCAGCTTGTGGTGGCAAGGACCAGGAGGTCTGGCCCCGCGGGAACCGCCCTTCGTCCTGTCCTGCCTCCAGCAGGAAAGCGTGCGCAGTCGCGTGTCCCCCCCGTGTGAATGTAGTCTCTCCCTTAGACCTGCCTCGGCTGCAGAACAGGCCATCTCTCCCCAGGGGCATCCCACACAGAGACATCACAGTCCTGGCACACCGTCTGTCCTGTCTGTCCCGTCTGTCCTGTCTGTCCCGTCTGTCCCCTCTGTCCTGCCCACCGCCAGCATGTCTGCAGCACGCACCCTCCACCAAGCGTTGCTCCCTGAGGGTGGCCGTCTGCATGGTGGCTGGTGCTGTCCTGCTCCCATTTCTTTGAAATCACTCACTGCTTCCCTACCACGATTGAAAATGCCCGCGCATGGCGGCGCCACTGCACCCGTCATGCGGCTCTCGCAGGGGCCCGGCGCCTGTGTGTGCTCTCAGGTTGCATCCGCTGGTCCAGCTTCACGGTTCCTGCTGGTGCCCTTTTCCAGCAAATGTTTCCTCCCCTCTTGGGAGTGCTGTCTCGGAAGCCATTGCACCTTCGGGTAGGAAGGTCTTGTTTTGTCTGACTTCGCTTTGCTTTGTTTTATAGCTCGCCCTGCAAGGGACAAAACTCAGGGTGGAACTTCCCTCTGAGTGTCCTGTGGGTCAAAGGCAAATCCACTTCACAGACGGAAGCACTCTTACCAGTGCTGTGACTGTGAGGGTCCCGGGCCCCCAGGCTCTGATGGGCGTGGCTTTCCGGAAGTCACTTACAGGGTTTCCAGGGGAAGATCAAAATCCCTACCTTCACCGTGAATGATTGTCAATATCCAAATAACACCTTAGAAATAATCTTGAAGTGATGTCACACAAAATTCTTTCCAAACTTTGATATTATTGCTGTTTGAGTAGGTAGTATGCAAAGAACCCTAAGAAATGCTAGCTCTGCAAAAATTGTGAACTTTTCATGTGTGACTTCTGCAGGTTCCTGAATTTTTTCGTTAAAGCAAAGTGTACTGTACAAACCACACCTGAGTTAGGCATAGGCTCCAGTTTCTAACCGGTCCTCTGTGCCCGTGGGCCTCGGGTGAGTTCTACGGCGTGTTGCTGCGTTTCGGAAACGCTCTGGTGATTTGTTTACCTGTCACTCGTGGAAACGTGTGTGTGGGGTGTGAACTGCCTGGCCCCTTTCTTTGCAGACACAGTTCTCCAAATCCTCGTGCAAAAGTGAGATTTTTTTTTTTTTTTTTTTTTTTTTTTTTTTTTTTAAGTAAATCCCAACTGTTCTAAACTTCAGGAAGAGAACAGGATGGAAGAGGGAGTCCTTTATTTCTTACAGTTACTGCTGGGAAATTTTATGTAAATAAAAAGTTTTTCTATGTTTTAGAGGGGTTTTTTCCTCACATGACCCATTTAATACCTCTAAAAGTACCTTTTTTCAAGTTTTATAAAAGTTTGAGACTTTTCTCTTTAAATTCAGTTTAAAATATTTTTAATTCATTTTTATGTACCTACAAAGGAAATTTCAATGTTATAAAATGTTCCTGGAATGGACAGAACCATAGAATGGCTTTGGGAACATTTCATCAAATAGGATTTGATGATGGTTGGGATTGACTAAAAACTGATGAATTTGCCAAATAGAGGTACTGAGTACTCTGTGTAAAACTACACATTTTAGAAGACAGAAACGCAATTTTGTGCACACCATCCTTCTCACTAGTCATGAGATTATTTTTAACGGATGTGACATTCTGGGGTAACTACCACAGGAGGAAATGGTCTGCCTCTTTGCCGTCCCTTAGCGTTTGGAGGGGCCCCGGGTGAGGGCCGCCCCCCCGCCGCACGCCTGCCCCTCGCCAATGAGGCGCACGTGCACTCACCGCTGGGACAACCAGTTCGTAGCCAACGCCGCTGCCTTTGTAATTCCAGGCACAGAAGGACCTGAAGAAGGACCGGACGCTGGTGCGCCGCAAGTCCGAGCTGCCTCAGGACCTCCACACCAAGAGCGCCTTGGAGGCTCACTGCAGAGCCGACGAGCTGCTGTCCCAGGACGGCCGCTAGCCGCCCGCCCCACCGCTGGCGCGGTCCTGGGTTCTGTAGAAAATACACACTTTCGTGCCATACAGATCAGTCACACTCAGAGTCAGAGCTTTCTCACCCCGTCCTCTAGCGCACTCCGCCCCCGCTCAAGAGCAGGAGTTCAAACAATGGTGACTCAGACGCAGGCAGAGCCGGCCCGGGTCCCACCGCGGTCCCACAGGTGGCAGTGTCCCAGATTCAGAGCTAAGGCAAGCACCCTGGTCCTCACCCTCATGTCCGACCCAAACAGAACTGGTGAGCATTGAAAATAGGTGGTTCTTAGAGAATATCAATGTTTTTCAAATCAAAGGAACACTTTTAAAAAGTTTTTCGTATTTTTAAGATTCTACAACCTTTGAAATTGTTTCCATGTGATTGTTTACACCAGCAATTCTTTTTTTTTCAATGTCATTGAACTGCTTCTTTGCGGTCATTGCTCCAACGTGGACAGTGGCGCGGCAGTCCCGGAGCAGCTTTTCCCTGAGGTCGCCTTTACTCTGAGCAGCGACACGGGCAGCGTGCCCGACTCCTTGCGTGTCTTTCTAAAGCCATATCTGCCCGTCTGCCCACACCAGGACTCCAGGAGGAAGCTCACAGGAGAAATTTATTTGACAAAGAGCTTTCTCTGTCTCCCATGACTAGAATTGGAATTTTTAAAACAATGTGTTCATCTTGGGGTTTGCCGAACCTTTTTCTGTACTTCACACGTCGCTGTCCTTTAGCAGGGCTCTTGAGTGAATAGAATCAGTCTCAGAGTTCCACACTTGGTAGGAAGCTGGAATGAGAGCGTTTCGGGAAGCAGTTCTCGGCCGAATGCAAACTGCAGCTGTCTTTGGGCAAAGGTAACAAAAATAACGCCCTGCGCCCGGGCGCTGGCGGCCACCCTCACTGCTGTGACAGGGCGCTCAGAGCTCAGCGGGAGTGACGCGAGGGTGGCCGCAGGTGAGTCCTGTTGAGACGAGCGTATGTCACTCAACCTCCAGAGGAAAACCCGGTGTCTGACTCGTCCAACGCTGCTACCTGTCTCACACCTTCCTTGCATGTACTGAGCTTTCGTTTTGATGGAATAGCACGAGGAAATATTCTTTACAGTTAGTGCTTTGTCTGCTCCGTATTTCTCTCAGGGTGGCCAGTATTTTGACTTATTTTATCCTGCCTGAAAGCTATTCGAGATGTGTACTGCTATTCTAAACAAATGATCCTAGTTTCTTTTGTCTGCAGCATAAGATTACATAACTTAATGTTAACTGTCTTGATGCATCAAAGATAAAATGTGGCTTCTTTTAGGATCTGTCTTCTAATCGAAGTCTTGGTATCTGCTCAGATGTTGTAAAAGCAGACATCGTTCCCTGCCACTGAAACCCACGGACGGTGTGCATGTCCTGTGTCTTGGGGGAAGGTCACACGGGGGGAGGGACTCCTGGTGAGAAGTGCGCACGCCGGCTCAGAGAGTGCCCGGCGCAGGCGCAAAGCCCGCTCGGTGAGCAGACGCACTTCCTGAGAAACTTGACAAGCCTCTGTCCGTTTTACCATTATGAAATTCACAATTTTAAAAAAGTCTAGATGCCTTCTCCTTTTGAGGGAAAAAGGGTGCTTTTTACTGTATAAAGCAGTGTCTTATGTATTTTGACATACCATTGTTTGAACTTCGTCTTTGGCTGATACGCTCAGATAGCCTTGATTCCGATGTGCAGTGCATTTGTGAGAGAGCTTTCTGGAAGACTCTCTGGACCGAGGGAAAAAGCAGAACATCACTGTGTGGGTGACTGTGTGAAGCTCAAGGTTTAAGACCATCTTCCATCTAGGTTTTATTTCTGCTCTTTATTGAAGACAAACATTCACCAAAAAGGGGGAGAAAAGGTTTTGAGAGAAACTAATTTTCTTTGACAAGAGTATTATTTAATATTTTGGCCTATTAAAGTTTTCCTAGTTAGTATTCAGATTTCCTGTGCTAATTGTTCAACTTATATATTATTATATAGATACACTGTTTATTCTGTACCAAACTGATTCAAAAAGTACTACATTGAAAATAAACTGGTGACTGTTTTTCTTCATAAAGTTCTGGTTTGGCATCTTCACTCTTCCCAAAACTTCTCTGTACGTCAGAAATGTCACTATTCGAGTGTCTTTTTAGTGTGGCTTTAGTATGGCTTCCTTTTAATATTGTACATACATTGTATCTTTGTTTTATGGTAATAAGTAATAAAATGTAGACTTCATATTTTGTACAAAATGTCCTATGTACAGAATAAAAAATTCATAGAAACAGCAAAAATAGGTAAGTGGCATAATTATTTTTCTTTAGAAAATATCTGTAACTTTATGCTTTAGTGAAATGTTAAGTACCTACATATTTTTTAACATTTTGTAACTCAAAACTTTTGGTTTTGACATTGTTTATGAAGAGAAACTTCATACACTTGCCATTTAATATGCTCTTTTATCTAATTTTAAAAGACTCTAAAAACGGTGTATTATATGGACTGAATAAAGAACATGTGAGTTTTACTGCTCATCATGAAACTAAATTTGGCCTTGGCCTTGGCCTTGGGCACGCTGGTTCTGACCATTGCCGAGTCCCCGGGAGGGGCGGGCAGCCGCGCCAGGGACAGTCGGGCCTTTCCCGGGCGGTCTGTGAGCTCCCTTTTCATTCTTTCGAGGGAGAGAGCAGAGGTGCCTTCATGTGGACCGCCTCTCAGCTTTGAGTAGGCAGATGGGAATCAGAATAGAATTTGTGGAAATGGAATCACTTGAGCCCTGATTGTGTTTAAAATGGCTTGTGAAAAGATGTCAATGTCTTGGAAGCAGAGTTGCTGAGCATATGACTGGGGGGCCCTAGGTGGCCCACCCCTGCCTTCCGGAGCTCACCGCCCCACTGGTGCTGTCCCTGAGCAGCCAGCGAGAGGCGGCCCGGGACCAGACGCCGTCCCGTCACTGCGGTCACCTCCACCTCCGCGCAGCGGCTCTCAACCAGCGTTCCAGCAGGTGGGCTGCGACCGGTGCTGCTCGTGTCCTGTCTGTCGCTTGGTGTCTGCGGCTCCTCCCACAGTGGGAGAGGTCGCTCCCGGGGCTGGGATGTGTGGGGAGACCCAGCCCAGGCAGTGGGTGGCCCTGAGCATCTGGGCACTGCGTGGGGTATTTTGGAGAAGCACACAGTCCCCACCTCCGCCTGGGAGAGGTGCGCTGCTCAGGAGACCTTCAAGTCCGCCGTGGCTCCCAGAATTGCTGTTTTCCCAGGCTGGGGGTTCCTGTCTCCCCTCGTGAAACTGGAGAAAGCTGCAGCGTTCGGTAGCCGCCTTCAGCTGGAGAGTTCTTGAGAGGATGTGGGAGAGAGGCATGCTACACTTATTTGAAGTAAGAAGCTGCACTTCAAGGTAGCCAGGGGCCTAAAAGCAAAATTGAAGTGGCTTTGTGTCACCCTCCATGAGAATTGGTCTGACACTCTCAACCGTAACGACAATAACTCATTTCTTGCCCTGGCTGGTGTGGCTCAGCGGATGGAATGCCGACCTGTGAACCAAAGGGTCACTGGTTCAATTCCTGGTCAGGGCACATGCCTGGGTTGTGGGCCAGGTCCCCAGTAGGGGGTGTGTGAGAGTAAACCACACATCGATGTTTCTCTCGCTCACTTCTTCCCTTCCTGTCTCTCTAAAAATAAATAAATCTTTTTTAAAAAATAACTAATCTCTTACTACTTTTATGCCACAGGCTATTGTAGGTACCTCGTTTACCTGTGTTAGCTCTTACAACCCACCACAGTATTTGTCCCTGTCACCATGTGTCAATACACATGGAATGGGCACACGAAGGTGAAGTCACTGGCCAAGGTCACACAGGCACTGAGTGGAGCCAGTTTCGACCCAAGTGGTGTAGCTCTGGAGGCCCTGCCCCCCACCACCACGGAACCCCCGGGAAACCCCCAGAGCATTGTAGGGGAAGGCCGTGAGCACACGGTCGGCCCCAGGCACACCAGGGAGCACCCTGGGCCCTACGACGTCGAGGGGTGGCCGTGAACTTACGAGGGCTTCTGACGCTGCCCTTGTAGAACTAGAGGAACCTCAGAAACCAGCTAGCACGGCGGCCTGCACCCACACTTCAGGGGCTGCCTTGTGTAAGTTAAGTTCTGTAATGTTTTAACTATTAAAAACTCAACTGTTACCCCAAATTTCAACTCCTTAGCAGAAACTCATTAGCTTCTGTTTTCATTAACTTTGTTGCCAGTATGAACCTGTAAATTTACCATTTGTTTAGTAGATGTGGTTTACATAAGATTTCACTGGAGACAGGCGGGGGAGCGGAATGGGTTCTGCTACCAAAACTTGAAATCCACTAAAAGTAACACTTTTCTGGAGAAATAAGTCAAAGTACTTCCCCCTGGGTCTGCCATGCTGTCTCATGTTTTTCTCTTTTTACAAAAGCATTAAGTTAATTCCATAGAACGGGAGCAGGGTAAAGAAACCATCTTCTGTCCAGAGCTTTTCCTGATCATACCCAGCTCCGGGTAGAGGGGGCCTCGGTCACTCCTGTGGGCCTTTCGGAAACAAGCTGGCGCTGATCCAGGCTTTGCGATGTGCGAGAAACCCATGGCGAGTCAAGTGCAAGAGTTTGCTGACCCACTTCTTCCCCATGTTACTGAAACACACTTGGCGCACAGCTCTGTGAGTGCGGAGTGTGCCCCAGAGCCTGGGCACGCGCTCACCGCCCCGTTGGCATCCCACAGTCTGGTGCCACGGACACGCTGGTACACATGCATCACGATGTGGTTACTACAACAAGTTTAGTTAACACTCATCTCGTATAATTACAGAAAGTTTTTCATTCCTGTAATAAAAGCAGCCACTAGCAGCCACTGTGGGTGCACTGGGCACAGTTGACATAGAGAAGAGCAGTTGCACCGTGAGGCCTCACCCCGGACCTGGGAACTTCCGGGAACCCCCTGGAATTACATTTGGATTTATTTTCTGCAGGAAACAGCTTTTATCAAATGGGTCTGTGTCCCAGAAGTGTCTAAAACAGTCAGTCCCTCACCCTGAAAAGCAATTTGTATTTCATACCAGCATTAGTAAACATAGGAAATGCATGTACGCCTTGCTTTCTTTTTCCCCCTTCAAGTCAGTCTGAACGAGGGGGAATACGTTCATTGCTCCACAGGCACCTGGGACATGTTAGTAATGAGCGGTGACGGTCATCTCCAGATAACCAGTGTCCCCAGACTACCTAACAGTGTGAGAGCCCAGGCCAAGCCTCGGGAGCACATTGGACAAAGGGAACTTCCTCCTCCATTCGTGACTCTGGGCCCGCTGCCTGAAACAAGCAGTCCAGTAACGGGAACTGGCTGGCATCTGCCTCCGCAGCACAGGACCGCAGGACTTCAGGGCTGGTTGCTTCACCAGAGAGGGGGGCCCCAGGCCCAGACCTCCCACCTCCTGCCCCATTGCTGTGTTGACGCGGTACCAAAGTGACACTAAGTCTGAGTGGACACCACTTGAGTTGACACTAGAGCCCTGTCCGATTTCTTGCAACCACAGGTCCCTACCACCAGGCTGGGCTTGGACGGAGCAAAGCGCTTCCACCGGAGGCGGGGCGAAGCATCACCAGCAATCTCACCAGTCCTCCCCAGCACACTCGGCCAAGACATTTACGTAACCCCTTGTAGGACTGTATGGTACACTGAACACTCTGTGCCTCTTGACCTGGGCTTGGGTGTTCTCCCAGCACCACAGATTGGAAAAGCCTTTAGATGAAATTAAATTCTGGGATGAAAGAAATAGCATTGCCCTGGCTGGTGTAGCTCAGTCGATTGAGTGTGGGCTGGGAACCAAAGGGTCACCGGTTTGATTTCCCAGTCAGGGCACATGCCTGGGTTGCAGGCCAGGTCCCCAGTAGGGAGCACTTGAGAAGCAAGCACACATTGGTATTTCTCCCTTTCTCCTTCCCTTCCCCTCTCTCAAAAAATAAATTAAAAAAAAAGCATTACCTAGTTATTTTTCTCTTTCCAGCCCAACAGTCACAGGTGGGCTCTTAAAGCTGAAAAAGGAGACGTAACATGTACTAAGCATATTAACATGCCTGACAGCCCTTCCCACTCAGCATCTTATCTCACTGGATTCACACAATCAGGTTGGCGGTGTTAATGCCCACTTTTCAAGTGAGAACAAGGGTTCTGAGGGATTAAGTGATTTACGACCTAGTTAGTGGTAAAGTCAAAATCCAAACAGGCTAGTCCTAAAATCTTATCTTGCCCTCTTTTCTTAATTTAATTGTGTTTATTTATTTATTTTTAGATAGAGGGAACAGGAGAAAGAGAGGGACAGAAATATCAATGTGTGGTTGCCTCTAGCATACCCCCTACTGGGGACCTGGCCTGTGACCAAGGCATGTGCCCTGACTTGGGAATTGAACCAGCAACCCTCTGGTTCACGGGCTGGTGCTCAATCCACTGAGCCACACCAGCCAGGGCCTTACCTTGCCCTCTCTAAAGCCCTCACTTGCCCCATATTTACATACAAAGAAACTGAAACCCAGAGTGTGGTGGCAGACCCTCAATCAGAACTTGGGTGTCCTGGTTCCCAGAACGTGCCCTTGCTAACACTCCGTCATTCCCGTCTTTATCAAGCACCTTGTATGTGCCCAGCTGTGACCAGTGCAGAAAGAGGAAGGCCTAGGCCTGACATCCCTCACCCAGCAGGACTGAATCTAAGGGTGGCCCTGACCTGGACAGGCTTCTGGGTCCTGCTCTGCCCTTGAAATCCTGTTCTTCCCAGTGTCCCCTTGGTGTTGTCACTCTCTTCTTCACCCTCTCCAACTTCTTCCTTCCCATTACTCCTTCCCATTCTGACTTTCTGTTTCAGTCACTAATTCTCACCTACCCGAGTGTTGCTACATTTTAATTAGAGGAGGGAGGAACTTAAAGATGGAGTCCAGCTTACAGATGGGGAAACTGGCGCCCAGAGTCTCCACATGTGCTCAGATTTCTAAGTCCAGCCTGTGCTCAGCTCTTCTTTTCCGTCTCTGCCTGACCAACTCCCTCCCCTGCACCCTGCAGCCAGAGGGATCAAAAATACACACCTCATCAGTCTGCACCCTGCCCAGCAATCCCCCAAGGGTCAAAATGTCGGCCCTGCTACTTTCTCTAGTAACAGACGGAATCTTACCCATGAGCCTGCCAACCTGCTGCTCCCCTCTCGCCCTGACTTGGTTATTAGCTATTTATCCTTAAGTCTTTTTTTAAAAAAGATTTTATTTATTTATTTATTTTTAGACAGAAGGGAACAGAAGGAGAGAGGGAGAGGGAAAGAAACATCAATTTGTGGTTGCCTCTCAAGTGGCCCCCCCTGGGGACCTGGCCCGCAACCCAGGCATGTACCCTGACTGGGAATCAAACCAGCGACCCTTTGGTTTGCAGCCTGAACTCAGTCCACTGAGCTACACCAGCCAGGGTTTATCCTTCAGTTTTTGTGCCGGATCCTGAGGCGCTCAAAGCGTCTCCCTCATCTTCACCTTCACGGATTCCCCTGCTAGGTGCGAGCCCCGGGAACGGTGCCTGGGCTCTAGTGGTTCTTCACGCTCTCCAGTGCCTGGCGCGGAGCTCGATTCCTTCACCCTCGACACATAGGCCTGTCGGTATTTGACGGAAGGATGAATGAATGAGCCCCAGTAGGGAAGCGTGCGGTCAAAAGCTGTGTGCAAGTAATAGCAAGTATTCCTGCGAGAGTACGTGAGGCGGGCGCAGAAAATAATCGGGAGAAGTAGTTAGCACATCTCTCTGGCCTAGGACGCACCCCTGTGAACACCTGTGCCAGGCCCTGCGCTGGCAGAGAGCACACGGACCGACAAAGTAGGGCCCTGGCGGTCCTGGGGGATGCTCAGCACTTGGATCTCATAAAATGCCACCAAATCCACAGAAGCACCCACACAGCCTATTGTGTATATAATTTGGAGGGGGTCACAGCCCCCAGAACTCCAGCCAAGGACTACGGCTTAAACATTCCTACTCCAGCTGGAACGAGAACGATCAAATGACTGCTGGGAGCGCGAGCCAAGCCATGACAGAGTGAGGAAGGCACCGAGGGCTTCAGAGGTCGCGGGGACAGGGGGTAGGGGCAGGTAAGGCTCCGCGGCGGGCGGCGCTCGGGCCTACGTTAAGAAACTTGTCCCATTCTCCAAGCCACAGGAAGCCTCCGAGCGAGGAGCGCCGCACGCGCAAGGCCGACTCAGAAAAATGACGCCAGCGCAGCGCGAGGCTGAGCCAATAGGCGACCGCCCCGCCCCTGCCCAGTGCATTGTGGGGCTTAGAGGCGCCCGCCCGACCTCGGCATCTCGCGAGCGAGCGAGATTCACGCAATGACAGAACTGAGCCGGGAGGTGCTGACATCGCAAAGCGAAGTCCCGCGCCCGGGCCGGGATGAGTCAATCCCGAGGTCTTCCCGTCACGGCCGCGGGGATTGGTCCGAAAGCACACATGACCGAGTGCGCCGTGGGCCACGTGACCGAACTGCGGTTTTTGTCCCCCCCCCCCCAGGCACGTGACCGAGGCGGTGGCGTCCAAGAGCCTTGGTGGTGTCTGCTGCGGGAAAGGGCTAGACGTTCAACCGGGGCGCGGGACGCCGAAGCTCGCGGGCTGCCCGCGGCTCCCGGCCTCTGCACGCGGCCGTGGGCAGGGCGGGTTCGGGCACTCACTGAAGGCAGAAGCCCGCCTGCTGCGTCCCGGTCTTCCGCTCAGAGCGGTCTGGACCTCAGTTCCCTCGCCTGCGACGTGGGCACAGTGTTGCCCGAAGAGCGAGGCGGTGCGAGGCCTACGGGAGGCAGGGTGCGTGGGCGTGCACGGCCGAGCGGGAAGCGGGGGCCTGTGCCGGCAACTCAGAGGGCCGACCGTGAGCCCGGTCGTTGAGCAGGGTAGAGCACCTGGCCTTGGCCGCCCCCAGCGACCCGTCGCGGAGAGTAGGGAAAGGACGGTGCTGCGCCCTCTGGGTGCGAGCCGCCAGACAGTTGTAGTCTTGCTAAATCTCCATCAGCAGGGAGAGTTCAGTAGTATCCGCGAGGCCCACAGAAGGGGAGAGACTTTGCTGAGGCCGGTGGTGGACCCTCCGCCGGTTGGCTCCAGCGCCATGAGAGGAGATGGTGGGCGAGCCACCTGGGAGCACCACCTCCTTTTTGTGCGCAGCCACCCGAGCCCCAGTGTCCTCCTCAAGGTGTCTGGAGGATGGAGCCGGCCGCCTCCCAGTCCGCCCTCCCCACGGGGCAGAACTGTCTGCGTCTTGAGCCCAAGGCAGCAGGGGCAGGAGGGTGTCGGGGAGCGCCAGGCAGAGAGGAAGCGGACGCAGTCAGGTGCCTGGAAGACAGAATTAAAAAGGGGCAGAGGCCCAAAGGGAAACCACCCGCAACTTCGTTCAGTTCAACAAGGACCTATTCAACACCGGCTGGGTGCCAGACGCTTTTCTAGGCACAGGGGACGTAGCAGTCAACAAGGGAAGCGGAAATACCTGCCCTCATAGAACTGTTAGTGCAATAGAGGCAATAAACGAGACAAGGCCGCCGGTTCGATTCCTGGTCGGGGCACAAACCTGGGTGGCGGGCCAGGCTCCTAGTGGAGGGCACCCGAGAGACAACCCATTGATGTTTCTCTCCCTTCCCCTCTAAAAATAAATAAGTACCTTTTTTTTATTTTTATTTATTTTTAGAGAGAAGGGAAGGGAGGGAGAAAGAGAGGGAGAGAAACAGCAATGTATGGTTGCCTCTCACATGGCCCTCACGGGGACCTGGCCCGCAACCCAGGCATGTGCCCTGACTGGGAATCGAACCAGGACCGCTTGGTTCCCAGCCCGTGCTCAATCCACTGCGCCACACCAGCCAGGGCAGTACCTTTTTTTTTTTTTTTAAAGCATGTGTTCCCCTTGCGGTGGAGAGCAGTGCAGGCATCTCTGACAGGAGCCCAGGTGAGAGCCAGAGAGGTTTGAACCAGGGCGGAGGTGCAGGTGGAGAGGAGAGCAGCCGCGTTTGTTGGTCCAGACAGAGGTGTGAGGGCACAAGGGGCCTCCTGAGCCCAGGTTCGTGGCAGCGGGATTTCGGAGGTGCGGGAAGGGGTGTGAAGGGAATCAGCAAAGAACCGTGACACAAAAAGAAAAGTCAGCCCGGCTGGTGTAGCTCAGTGGATCAAGCGTGGGCTGGGAACCAAAGGGTCCCGGTTCAATTCCCAGTCGGGGCACCTGCCTGAGTTGCAGGCCAGGTCCCCAGTGAGGACCATGGGAGAGGCAACCATACATTGCTCTTTCTCCCTCCCTTCCCCTCACCCTAAAAGTAAATAAATATCTTAATAAAACTTGGATAGAAAACCTTATAAAGGTAGTTACCCTTCCCATTAAATCCATCTCTCCCTGTAAGTCTCAAATAGCTTTCCATTAGAATCTACCCTCTGAGCCCTGACCACGTAGTTCAGTTGGTTAGAGCATCGTCCTGGTATCCCAAGGTTGCAGGTTCAATCCCCAATCAGGGCACATACAAAAAGTAAGCACTGAATGCCTCAATAAGTGGAACAACAAATCGATGTTTCTCTCCTTTCCTCTTTCTCTAAAATAAATAAAAAGTATTAAAAAAATAATCTCCCTCTTATACCTACCTCCACTCAGAATACTAAGAATTATTAATAAAGCTTCAGCAACAACTGCATTAGAGTTAATAATGCCCTTGGGCTATTTGTATGTGCGCTATTCTCAAAACTGATACACAGTTCTTTCTGATGTAGCAAATTTGTCAAATTGGCTTGAACACAAGGTAGAAACCCATTCTACATTTTAAATCTGTAGAATTTAGACAGAGGGGAAGGAAGGGAGAAACAAAGGGAGAGAAATATCAATGTGTGGTTGCCTCTCACTTGGCCCCCACCGGGGACCTGGCCTGCAACCCAGGCACGTGCCCTGACTGGGAATCGAACTGGGGACTCTGGTTCGCAGCCGGAGCTCAATCCACTGAGCTACACCAGCCAGGAAGAATTCTAATGCTCAGTGTGATGGTGTTAGACGGTGGCGCTTCTGGGACACAATTAGGTCATGATGGGGGAGGTGGGTTTGTGCTCGTGTGAAAGATCCCACAGATCCTCCTAGACCCTTCTGCTATGTGAGGATACAAGGAGAAATCTGCAACCCCAACTTGGTTGATTGCTTAATGGCTCTTTAATCCAACCAACCGTGTTGACATCCTGATCTTGGACTTCCAGCCTTCAAAACTGTGGGAAATATATTTCTATTTTTTATAAGCAAAAGGAGGGGTTGCCCATAACCCTGGTGGGGTAGCTCTGTTGATTATAGTATCCAAATACACCAAGGTTGCAGGTTCAATCCCCAGTCAGAACATATATAAGAATCAACTGATGAATACATCAATAAGTGGAAAACAAGTTGATGTTTCTTTCTCTCTCAAATGAATGAAAAGAAAGGACGGTGCCCGGCTGTGTTGTGCTGTCTGCAAGGTGAGGACTGGGAGCTGGTGGCTGGGTTTGGCCCCGTGGAGGCCGAGGGTGAGCTCCACAGGAGAGTAGACTCCAATGCCCATCAGTATGTTCAAGATGGGTGAGAGCACCCCCACATAGACTCATTTTCAAGTCATTTTGCTGAAAGGGGCACCAAGAGATCGAGAGGGCCTGGCAGGTTTGGCAGGGTTTTCTCTTATTTTTTAAAAGATTTTATTTATTTGCTTTTAGAGATGGGGCAGGGGGAGAGAGGGCAAGAAACATCATGTGGTTGCCTCTCATGTGCCCCCCACCAGGGACCCAGCCTGCAACCCAGGCCTGTGCCCTAGACTGGGAATTGAACCGGCGACCATTTGGTTCTAAGGCGCTCAATCCACTGAGCCACACCAGCCAGGGCAGGGTTTCCTCTTTTTAAAGAAGGGGTGCGCTGGAAAATGTTGCACACCGCTGGGTAGAATTTAGGGGAGAGAGGATGTTTGGGAGCAGGAGGCGAATTTCAGAGCGATGTCCATCCAGGAGGGAACGAGGTCCGGCGCACCCAGGGCGCTCCTGCTGGTCTTAGCTGGGAACACAGGCAGTTCTTAAATAAGAGAAGGGGGCCAGGGCCTGTCAGGGGTTCAGAGAGCCTTTACCAATGGGCGGGCGCTGGGATCAGGTTGGGCCTCAGGCTGGCATTTTCCCCTGGTCACTGCCATTGCTCGCTCTGGGACCCTGGACGCGTGTCTCAGGTGACCTTGGGAAGGTGAGCCGAGTGGCGCCACCGAGATGGGTAGGGAAGCGGGCTGGGGTGGGGCCTCCTGCAGCCGGAGGAGATACCACTGTGTGCGTCCTCTTCTTTGCCAGCAGAGGGCGCGAAGAGACCACTCTGTTCCTTCGGGGTTGCTTCCCTCCCGCCCCGCAACCGCCCACAGCTGAGCTCAAAGCCTCCCAGAGTCCTGTTTAATCCCAGCCTTTCCCTGAGGCTACGGACTGGGAACCCAGACAGCAAAGGGGGCGGATCCTGGGAGGAGCTTCACCAGAAAGCGCCCCGCGGCCTGGTTCCTGGTGATCGATGGATGGGTGGAGCCCTGTGCTGGCAGCAACTGGAAAGGTCAAAACCCGAAGTGTGCCCTGTGGACCGACCGCAGCTGCCACCGCCAGCACCCAGTTCCCCGGGCAAGGCATTGGATTCACAGCCACAATCAAACGCTGCCGGGAATGAGGCCATGGAATGAGCCCATGGAATGAATGAAAATGTGAATGAATGGGCCAGCTCCAAGGGAAATTTCGAAGGAAAGGAGAGCGAATCTCAGGGGCAGAGCCTCAAAGTGAGGGGCCAGCAGGGTTTTCACTTGGAGATGAGACTGACCCATTCAGACTTGAGGAACTGCGAGCACAGCATTTTAAAGAGAGGGGTGAGGAGTTGGTGTGGTCTCCTCTTTGTAGATGGTTTATCTCTAATTTCCAATAAAGTACAAGTGCCTTTTTAGCAGCCACTATCATCTTGCATCAGCTTAGAATGAACCTCATCTCCAGCACCTGCTGCCCACTGCCAACTGAAAGACAATTCCACTAGGGACAGGAGACAGCTGAGATGCCAAATCCAGCAAGCAGTGGGAGCAGCCATACTGGGGGGGTCACCCCACCCAGGGTCAGCTTGGGGCATGATGTGGGGAGGGGACAGAGACTGGCAGCAGGAGGCCTAGGAACACCTCACAAGAAGACTCCCTCACCTTTCAGCTCCAGGGCAGCCTAGCCAACCTCCAGGATAGGAATCGGGAGTGCTTAGCACCCTGTGTACAGCTGCACTCGATCTATCTTAACCATTCTTGTTTATTAAATACAACAAACACCTTGGGAAAACAGAAATGCATGGATCTCTGTAGATTGGTAAATGTAAGAATCCTGTCGACTGATTGTTCAGGTTCCCGGATTTCCAGCCTCTTGGAGATAAACACTTCCGGTCTGGAGCCTATCATACAAGGCTACAAATCCAGAGGCTGTGTGCGGCCCTGTTGCCCTGGCTGGGGGCCAGGCTGCAGGTGTCCGAGTGGCTTGGATGCTGGAGCGGCTGTGTCTCCAGGTCGGTGCCGACTCATGGTGCATCCCTCAGGCAGCCTCTCTGCCTCCACCCAGTCCCTGCTGGATTTCTGGACCTCAGATGCTGTGTGGTCACTTCAGACTTCACTGACCTGCATGTAGTAGACTGTCCTATTTGTGATTCTTCCTACCCCAAAGGACATGGGGAGGGGGAGAACTTAGCAGAGAGCCTAGCACGGAGTGAGCAGTGTTAGCTGTGAGTAGCGTTAATATTCATTACGGTTATGATCACGGCACAAACTCATCGGAGTTGCTTTTATTGTTCCTGGGAGGTTCCATCTGCTTGGGCATATCCCCCAAGGGTGGCCTGCAGGTCAGCAGGATGCGGTATTAATCTCTTTCCTCCTCCAGTAGCTATTTAAAGGCAAGAACCATCTGATTAGTCTTCATGTTCCAGCAGCCGCTGGGACCTGGCACCTGGTAATTGAATGAGGATAATTTTATGTGCCGAAGTTTTCCAAAGATGATTTGGGGAAATCAAATCATCCCATCATCCTTCCACCAATCGGGACTCAGCTCTCTGACTGTGCACTTTGATATAAAACTAACGCCTTTGGCTTCCTTTCCTCCACGCAATTTAAGAAGCAAGTTATGAATTTGAACTATCAAAGGCCAATTAAAAGAAACTATCATCTCTAAACCAAGAATGTGTAAAAAATAAAAAACAAATATATTAAACCAAGAATGTGGGCCACCTGGATTCTGGCCCTAATGTCATTCCAGCAGAAGGAAGGAGGTGCAGGTGGAGGGAGCTGGGAGGCTCTTAGCCAGTGGGCCTCTCAGCCCCTGCCTCGTGTGGACCCAGATGCTGAGGCCCACAAATGACAGTGTCAGCCCCAGCTACGAGCAGAGCGTCACTGCTCTAAGTAGAGGCTCTCCCGTGGGTCTCCCTCTTGGTCCTACAGCATCCGGGGGTTGGGGGTGGGGCGTATTATGTCATTAGCAGCCCAGGACCTACAAGAGCTTCGCTCTACCCCACTGTTCAGGTGTCACCTCCTAGTTGTACCTAACACTGCACTGCAGTCAGGGCTCCAGCTGCGACCTTCAGGCCCTCTGCCTCGGTAGAGACTACTTCCTCCTCCTACCGAATGCCCCCTCCCAACTTGCCTGTTTCCAGCCCAGCCACGTGACACATGCCCGGGCACGCCCCTCATCTCCTCCCCCTCTGATGAAAGTCCTCACTCTCCCTCTATAGATGTAATAACACATATGTCATGACTATGTATTTTAGCACTTAACACATTGTAGTCTTTCATTCGTTCAACGGGAGAACACGGGCTAAGTGCTTAAAACAATGTCGGGGACAAGCTAAGTGCTCAAAAAACGTTAGCTCTCGTCATTGACACATTCATTCATTCGTTCATTCACTATTTATGGAGTGTCTCGGCCCTGCGCTATTCACTGAGGCCACAGCAGTAAACAACACAAAACGTAACTACTGACCACCCCACGCCCCCCGACGCGCCAAATTCTCATCTTTAAGGGCTCGAGGTGCGGAGACATGAAGAGGTCCCGCCCAAAGCTGGGACTACAAGTCCCAGAAGGCTGAGCGGTGGCCCTGCCGAGGGGCCGCCCGCGCGCATGCGCGACGTCATGACGCCAGGGCCGCGAGCGGGCGCCAGTGGCTGCGGCAGGCGGCCGGCAGGCGGGGCAGGGCCGGCGGGCGGTGGCCTTTAGGGCGGAGCCGGTGCCGCTAGTCTCAGTCCGCCGCGGGTTAGCGGCGGTCGGCGCCCGGCACTTGTTTCTCTCGTTCGCCCGCTCCTTCGCTCTCCTGCGGAGTCTCGGCTGCCTTCTCAGCGCTGCCGGCAGGTCCCGAGCGGCGTCATGTCGGAGCCCGGGGGCGGCGGCGGCGAGGACGGCTCGGCCGGCCTGGAGGTGTCGGCCGTGCAGAACGTGGCCGACGTGTCGGTGCTGCAGAAGCACCTGCGCAAGCTGGTGCCGCTGCTGCTGGAGGATGGCGGCGAGGCCCCGGCCGCGCTGGAGGCGGCGCTGGAGGAGAAGAGCGCAGTGGAGCAGATGCGCAAGTTCCTCTCGGACCCGCAGGTCCACACAGTCCTGGTGGAGCGCTCCACGCTCAAAGGTGCGGCGCCGGGTGGCTCCTGGGCGGCCCGCCTCGCTCCCGCCGCCCGCGGCGCGGCCGGAGCCCCGGGCGCCCCTTCCGGGTGACAGGAGGGCGAGGGTGCCCCTGTCTCGCCGTCACCCGCAACAATGGGATCGCTTTGTCTGTCGGGCCTCAAGATGGCCGAGTTGGGTGGAGACAGCGTCTCCGGGCTGAGCGCGGCGGGCGGAGGCCGCATCCCGGCCTCCAATGTCACATGAGCTTTTAGGTTTCGATTTGTGTCCAGGCCAGGTCGGCTCGGAAGGGATGTGTCAGGGCAGACCCGCGGAGCCGGGGCAGCCTGGGTTCTGGCCCTTCGTGGTCTGGGCGGAGGGGGAGGGCCAGGCGGTCGGAGCTGGGGGAGCAGTGGCCGGCGCGCGTCCACGCCGCTGCCGTGGGCGGACGCAGATGCCGGGCCCGGAGTGACAGGGCTGCGAGCCGGGCGTCACTTCTGGGTGGACGCGTGCATGCAGATCTCCCCACAGCGTCTGGGCCGAGTGGGCGTATCTCCCCGTGTCCCACGCGAGGAAACTGAGGCTCAGGCGAAGTGAGCCAAGGTCGTCACCAGCGAATCCTCGTCCTTAGACTCTGCGGCTCGGTTTCCAGTCCACTGCTTGCTTTCGCTAATCAAGTCTTAAAATTTGCGTAATGCTTAGGTGATCCTAATAGAGACCCTGTGGTATTTGAGTCTACTTTACAGACTTTAAAAAAAGATTCGATTTAGGCAACTAGCAGGGAGAGGCGACAAATGGTGACCTCCCAAAAGTGAGGCTAGATTGTCTTCGGAGTGGAGCTCGCCTTCAGGGAGGGTCTCCCGTGGACTCTCTAAGACCACTGGGTAGAGGCGGTGCCAGCGCACGGATGGGTGTGGCACCGCCCACCTGGGAACCCAGGGATGCTGTGCAATTAAATTTGAACAGTATGGTACCCAAGGGCCGTGCATGGCCTGGAAGTGTTCCCGAGCACGCGGGGTGCAGTCTCCAAAAGCTGTGTGGTTCTGTCACTAAGAGGACCTATGCTGTTGGACTCACCCACACACTTGATGTTTCCTCCTGATAATTTGTTTCTTTCGGAGGCTCGTCTTCTCAGGAGATGCTTCATTGTAGCCTCTCCTTCTGCAGAAGGGTTGGAGGGTCAGAGAGAGTGAAAGACCGCTTCTCTTAGATCCACAGGGATATTAAAGCAAATAAGCCATTGGGGCTTACTTAAGATGTTATTATTATGTATTAGTTTGATATATTACCATGTATTCATGTTTTGGGGTTGTGTTATGGTTCGGTTTATGTTTTTCCGAATGGAAACCCATTAGTGGTTTGTTTTTTAACACATTTAACTCATCTACTCTTTTTGAAAAAGGGTTCATAGTCATGGTAGAAAATGTAATCACCTGGAATCCTTCCACCCAGCTATAACCTCGGTCAGCATTTTTGGTGTCTGTCTTTCTGGTCTTTTTCCAGTGACACCATATTATTTTATTAAACTATGTTTTAATCTGTGTTCAGTTACTCTGTTTTGAGTAGTTTGACCTTGGCTAATTCTTGATCACATTTTTCATTGCACAGTTCATGTATTGAAATCAGTGATTTCTACCTTGAGTCTTCAATTTCTTTTTTTGGGAAAAAAAAAGTTGTAGGTGTTGCTCTTTGCTCCTAGAGTGTTCATAAGTACTGCACTTTTCTCAACCATCCTGGAATTGGACTTGGCTGATTATCAGGTAGAACCCTGACGCTATGGTTCGCCTTGCAGCCAGTGCCGGCCATCCACCCGTGACCCTGGTGGGCACGCCTCTCCTTCAGCCCAGTGGGTGTCCAGGCTCCACGATGACTTGCACTTTTGAACATTGACTGAGGAATGAGACTGTCTAAAAGTGAAATCCGACCTCATTCCTGCCTTTATAAAAATCCCTGAAGTATTTCAAGTAATTCAGCCTGTCTGTAATTTCTTTTTCACCTACAAGAAATCTAAGGAAAGACTCTGGTGTCATCAGTCAGTCTTATTCGCACCTGGCTGCGCCAGCCTCCTGGAGAGGGGAGCGCGGGCCGTGGCCAGAGGGCGTCTTCCAGAGGTTCCTGCCCGTTAGCGGCGTCGGCTTTGTCTTGTTGGGCAGGTGGGTGCATCCACTGGGGCCCGCAGTGCAAAGGCAGGCTTGCATTGTCATGCAGAAAACAACTTCGAATCATTTAAACTGGATAAAGACCAACAACAATGAAATCATATAATTTATTTAATGAACAAGCACAATGCTTTTATTTCACCCTCCGACTTTATGAAAAGAATCTTCCAAACACTTGTGATTGAGTATAGAAGCATTTTCAGATGAAGATCTCTGTACTTTTAACTGTCCCAGCTAAATATAATTTTTCGTTAAAGTACAGCAGTCCTTAAAATGTAGACTGAAAATCTGGTGGTTGCAAATTTAACAGTTTGTTTTGATAAACTGTTAAATTTGTGAAGAATTGGAGAGTTGACAGGAAAGGGAAAGTTAGATTGTAGCTCCTCATTAAAAAGAAAAAGAAATATGTCTGTAATCCCTGACCAATAGAATTCTTTTTCTTTTTAAGAGTTTATTTGCCCTGGCTGGTGTAGCTCAGTGGATTGAGTGCGGGCTGGGAACCAAGTGGTCCCGGTTCGATTCCCAGTCAGGGCACATGCCTGGGTTGCGGGCCAGGTCCCCATGAGGGCCATGTGAGAGGTAACCATACATTGCTGTTTCTCTCCCTCTCTTCCTCCCTTTCCCTCTCTCTCTAAAAATAAATAAAAATAAAATCTTTAAAAAAAAAAGAGTTTATTTATTTTCTTTTTAAGATTTTATTTATTTATTTTTAGACAGAAGGGAAGGGAGGGAGAAAGAGAGAGAGAGAAACATCAATGTGTGGTTGTGTCTCACGTGGCCCTCACTGAGGACCTGGCCTGCAACCCAGGCAGGTGCCCTGACTGGGAATTGAACCGGCGACCCTTTGGTTCGCAGCCCGTGCTCAGTCCACTGAGCTACACCAGCCAGGGCCAGTTTATTTATTTTTTAGAGAGAGAGGGAGGGAGGGAAAAAGAAAGGAAGAGAAATATCTGCTGGTTGCCTCCCGCAGCCAAGATCTGGCCCACAACCCGGGCGTGTGCCGGAAACAGGCCGGCGCTCAGCCCACCTGTTTTCTTCGTAGTGTACCCTTGAAATTATGACCGGACTGCGGCTTATTACCGAACAGGCATTTTACAGTGTTAATGATGTTTTGTAGCACTTTTTATCAAGTGCATTTCAGATGTTTTGTAGCACTTTTTATCAAGTGCATTTCAGGCTTTAGCCCCGCCGCGAGTGGCTGGGCAGTGAAGGTGAGAACAGGGGCAGGTACCCCAGGTTGCTTGGTGGAGCTGGAGGTCCCAGGACCCGTGTGCCATCCAGCTCGTGAGTGAGCGGGCTGGGATCAGGTGCTGTGCGTGTCAGGGTTTTAACACTCAGGTCTAAAACTCTTAGCTTAGGACTTGAAGACTGAGAACAGGGGCTGGGGCTGCGGTTAACCAGCACTTAACCCACACTTAGAGTTCTCGGGGGGGGGGGTTGTTTTTGGGGGCGTGGTTTTTTTAAAAGATTTTATTTATTTACTTTTTAGAGAGAGGGGAAGGGAAGGAGACAGAGAGGGAGAGAAACAGCAATGTATGGTTGCCTCTCACATGGCCCTCACTGGGGACCTGGCCCGTAACCCAGGCATGTGCCCTGACTGGGAATCGAACTGGGACCCTTTGGTTCCCAGTCCGTGCTCAATCCACTGAGCTACACCAGCCAGGGCAGAGTTCTCTTTCTCCCTGAGGCACACCTGAGGGGGTCTCATGCCCGTCACAGTCCAGAGATGGCTGGGGACAGGGGTCCGGAAGAGTGCTGTGATGCCCTGGGAAGTCGCGGAGGGGTTCTGTGTGCATTGATTTTTCTAAATTATTTGTCTGAGGACTGAATTTCCCTAAAGGATGAAGAAACTAAGTAGATTGATGACTAAAAAGGAATCTGTTTGTAGCCTGTGCGTGGCCCCCACAATGGAGAGTAACACAGTTAACAAGTTAGCGGGCAGGGTTCTCTGGCGCTGCGCTGTGCAGCCCAGCAAGCGAACGTGTGTGCGGCAAAGGGAAAATCGTCACAATTCCTTTGTAAAAATTAAAGCTGGGTGGAAATTCTGTGCCTCGGCCTCGGAGACCGTCGGGCAGGGAGCAGCACAGAGTCAGTCCGCTGCCTCTGTCCTGAGGGAGCAACCGAAACCCGGGATTTTAAGACGGGCTTGGGAAAAAGGCGTTTGAAGGAGAGTTCAGTTCAGTGGTGTCCATTAAAACAGGAACATTTGTTTTCAATTATTTCATATCAATTATTTCTTTTGAATTAGTATTAGCCTTAAAGTATTAAATCTTAAATCCCTTACGCATTAGTAACTTACTCGTTTTTCAATTCCTTATTGTTTTTTTAATTTTATTTATTTTTAGAGAGACAGGAAGGGAGGGAGAAAGAGAGGGAGAGAAACCGCAATGTGTAAGAGAAACATCGTTGATTGGTTGCCTCTCACATGCCCCAACTGGGAACCCAGCCACAACCCAGGCTTGCGCCCTGACTGGGAATCGAACCTGTGACCTTTCGGTTCGCAGGCTGGTACTCAATCCACTGAGCCACACCAGCCAGGGCTCTTATTTCTCTTTTCTGGAAACTGTCATAATGAACCCCAGTTTTACATTGTGTAGAGGTACTGTGTAGGGTGAACCACCCCACCCCATAGTCCTAACAGTGTTATGAATGAAAGCCGTGAGGTTGAAGAGAAAGCCCAGACTTTCACCAGCCTTTAGCCTCATCCCAGAGCCAGGGGCGGCCGTGGCAGAGGAGTTAGAAGGGGGGCAGAAGGATGGGCGATGAGGCGACAGGAGGAAGCAGCAGAGATAGGAAGGGGGGAAACTAAAGCCACCACCCGCGGGCAAAGGGGGACCAAGTAGGAGACAGCGATCCACCAGAACCCTGGGGCACTGGCATGTTTGGGTTTGAAAGGAAGAGGAGATGGAAGACAGAGAACCAGGAGCACGGCACAAGTAATTTGGTGCTGTTCGCCGGCCAAAGGGAGGAGCTGGCTCCATTCACAGAGCAAGGGAGACTGGCCCTGTGGCCGGGGCCGGGGGGTGGGGGTGGGGGGGGTGGCGGCAATGAGGGGATGCCCACGGTGCAGGGAGCCAGGCAGCCTTGCCTGGTCCTTTACCAGCTGGCTTTCTCCCTTATCCGCTCGCTAGCCCACCAGACGTGGGGGAAGCATCCCCGTCTGCCCAGGAGAGGTGGTTTGAGTCCTAAGGTCATCAAGTGTGCACGTTTTTCTGTTTCATTCAATGGGGCATGACATGCACCTGATTCACGGTGCAATGATGCAAATCACAGGCTGGTTGAATAAACTAGTCCTTCAGCAGGCTGGGGCTGAGCCTAGTCTGCGGGCGCTGCTCCAGGCGTGTCTAGAAGTTCAGCAAAGTCTCAGAAGGTGGCCTAGACGAGCGATCCATCACTTCCTGTCCTGGGACTGTGGTTCTTTGACTGTTAATAGGCAGGGCACTATTGGTCTTTACGTATTAACCAGTAACATTCCGAGCTTTAGGAAACCAGCTCAGACATAACTGGAAGGTACTACCTGATAAAACACACAGCTCGTATTTGAATATAAGCTTCTAAATATGGCAGGATTAATAGCCTCTTTGTTATTAAGAATTAACTATCAACCTGGCTGGTGTAGCTCAGTGGATTGAGCGCGGGCTGGGAACCAAAGGGTCCCGGTTTGATTCCCAGTCAGGGCACATGCCTGGGTTGCGGGCCAGGTCCCCAGTGAGGGCCATGTGAGAGGCAACCACACATTGCTGTTTCTCTCCCTCTCTTGTCTCCCTCCCTTCCCCTCTCTAAAAATAAATAAGTAAATAAATAAAATCTTTAAAAAAAAAAAAATGAATCCAAAGTATATTCCATGAGTGATTACTAATAACTTCCATTAGTTATCATCGTCAAGAGAAGGCAGAATTCTACAGAGCAGTGGGGGAGCCCCGGTTTGCTGTCCTTGTCTGGGGATTATGTCATCGGGTGTGCCTCCCGAGCCCCAGCTGCACTCTGCTGCATTGCAGTGGCCTGCGTGGGGCACGGTGCCAGCAGAGCCGTGACTCATCGCCCGGCCTGGCCGGCTGGCCTGCTGCCCGGCCCCTCTCGCCCGGTGTGCGCTCGGAAGTGCAGACAGCACCCTCGGCGCTGCGTCCAGTCGGTCACTGTTTGTGCAGATGACGGATCTTGAGTTGGGCGGAGGAGATGATTCCGAGTTAACATGTCATATTTTCAGTTCTGTCTGTAGTTTCCTTTGGAGAGTCTAGAATGTTGCTTTTACTATCTGTCTGCTGTCTGGAGGTTATTTTGATGATGTGTCTTGTGTACATACAGAGCAGGATGCGGAAGCTCAGACAGTGAAGGGAGAAGGTATTCCAAACCCCACCGCCCCTCACGCTCCCTGCGCAGGGCGGGGTCTGCAGTTCGTGGGAGGTCGGTCTCGGCCTCGGTCATTCATCTCACCTTGTGGTAGATACACACGTTCATAGTTAGAAAACCCCACTGATTTGTTTAAAAGGCTTTTTTTAAGGTTTTATTTATTTATTTTTAGAGAGAGGGAAAGGAGGGAGAGAAACATGAATGTGTGGTTGCCTCTCACCTGCCCCCACCTGGGGACCTGGCTCACAACCGAGGCCTGTGCCCTGACCGGGAGTCAAACCGGCGACCCTTTGGTTCACGGGTGGCACTCAGTCTGCTGAGCCATACCAGCCAGGGCTGTTTAATAGTTTTTTGTTTTGTTTTTTACTTAGTCATTTTTTAAAGTCAGCTTGGAATTACCTGGCATATTAGACTGTTTTGCTCCTCCCCCTTTCCTGAAATTATATCAAAAACATTAGAAGAGTGATTTTGTTGTAGTAATAATTTTTACACTTTAAGTGTGGATTTTGTCTCATCTTTTTTTTTTTAACTATTTTATTGTTGTTCAATTACAGTTGTCTGCATTTACCCTCCCCCCACCCCACCCCAGGCAAACCCACCTCCCTCCCTTGCTTCCCCCCTCCCCCTTGGTTTTGTCCATGTGTCCTTTATAGCAGTTCCTGAATACCCTTGTCCCCCTTCTCCCCTTCCCCCTCCCCTCTAGTTACTGCCAGATTGTTCTAAACTTCAATGTCTCTGGTTCTATTTTGTTTCTCTGGTTGTATTTTGCTTGCTTACCTCACAAGCGTCTTGGCTGTGACTGATCTGAATTCCCCGGTAGCTGATCTGGCCTCGGTGCCTTCGCTCCTGAGTCCTCATACAAAACTTTTTTTTTTTACAGTCAAGTATAATATTCTTTTATTTCAAAAAAGCAAAACATGAATATGGAACAAGAATAATTTTTTTAAATTTTTATTTTTTTTTAGAGAGAGGGGAAGGGAGGGAGACAGAGAAGGACAGAAACAGCAATGTATGGTTGCCTCTCACATGGCCCTCACTGGGGACCTGGCCCGCAACCCAGGCATGTGCCCTGACTAGGAATCGAACCAGGACCGCTTGGTTCCCAGCCCACGCTCAATCCACTGAGCTACACCAGCCAGGGCCTCATACAAAACTTTTTAACATTTCATATAGTAGAGACTGCATGATGATGTACTCCTTGAACTTGACCTTATCTGAGATGCACTTTATCTGCCCTTCCATTCTAAATGAAAGTTTTGCTGGATAGATTATTCTTGGTTGTAGGCCCTTGCTTTTCATGATTTGAAATATCTCTCTCCAGCTCCTTCTTGCTTGGAAGGTCTCCTTTGAGAAATCCACTGACAGTCTTATGGGGATTCCTTTGTAGGTAACTGTCTCTTTTTCTCTTGCTGCTTGTAAGATTCTTTCCTTATTCTTGACCTTGGGTAATGTAATTATGATGTGCCTTGGTGTGTTCCTCTTTGGGTCCCGCTTCTTTGGGGTTCTCTGAGCTTCTTGGACTTCCAGGAAGCCTATTTCCTTTGCCAGATTTGGGAAGTTCTC
>PVJI01014433.1:0-44256 GCA_004026765.1 Micronycteris hirsuta
AGAAAGCAAGCAAAACATAAACAGAGACATTGAAATTAAGAACAGTCTATCAATGGCCGGGGGGGAGTGGGGAGGGGACAATGGGGAGAAGCGTTTTCAGGAATCACTGTAGAGGACACATGGAGGGAACTAAGGGGGAGGAGGGAGGCTGGGGGGGAGGTGGGGGCTGGGGGGAAGGGGGAGGGGAGGGAGAGGATGCAAATAAGTGTAATTGAACAACAATAAAGTAATTTAAAAAAAAAGAATGTATTCTTGCTCATGTATTCTTGCTCAATGAAACTTCATAATACTTTAAAGATATGGAATACCTACAAATGAATAACTATATGAACTTTTACAAAGAGATAAGACCAGACCATTAAGTGACCATTTTAAAGTGTAGAAGAAAAATGGTTAGCCCAGAATTCTATACCCAGCTACTGTACTTTTTTGAATAGAGGGAAAAATATATGAGTAATACTTGAGGATATATGAAACTTATAACCTTAAAAAGCATGATCTCTCAATGAAAGAACTATGAATAAAAGTAATTCAGCTAAAAGAAAACTAAGCCCAGAGGATACATATATAAAACAATTTAAAATATAGCACTGAAATTAATAAATATATGAATATGTTGAATGAACCATTTCTAAGAAACATGAAACCTAAACAAAAATACATACTTCCAATTAAGGTGTTCCTCTTTAGCTACATAAATAAAATAATAATACTTTATAATTTATGTAATAGAGAGAATAGGTTTTGGTGTAGATGATTATAAATTATTTGAATATACTAAGGTAGAGATGAAGCATATGTTTTAGAAACAACAATAAGAATGATAAAAAGATAATGCATTTAGAATTCGAGTTAAATCTGCAACCTATAATAACAGAAAGATATATTAGAATTAATATTAGTGTTCTAGATCTACTTAATTTGCTAACTATACTATTGTGTTAAAACACAATTATGTTTCAATCTTTTTTTACTTTTATTTTCCATACTTTTTAGTTTCAGTATATCTCCATGTTTTATATTTCTATTCAAATATATCTTGCTAATGATAAAATATAATTTCTGTCAAAAGAAGATTATTGGAAAGTGATGAGGAAACATAACACTTCTATATGTGAATTAAGTGTGATGGTAAAAGCAAACACAATTTGTTATTATAAGTAAGCATTTTTTTTCAAAATGGAAGCCTTTTAGCTCTAGAAAGTATGTTTTACTCTTAGGGGTTTGTGTACCCTGTAGAGAAAGAATGTACAAAGAATTGAACCTTTCTTGGGCCTCCAATTTCAATCACACACTTGCCTAGGCATTTTATTCATTGAGTCACTAGTCATTCTTAAAGAATACTTTACTGTAATAAAAAATAAATTGGGTTTGATTTTGCAGATATTTTTGCTGAGAGTATTGTACTCAAGTGTAAGGTAAGGGTATTACATTATAATTATGTTTATATTATGAATACTACAAATGAACAAAAACCAGAGAATTGCAATCTACAGGTTTTGTGCATTTTCAACTATCAAAATATCTAGGGGCAAAAATATTCAAAGAAAGGAAGGTGAGAGTACTGCAAAAGAACTACTGTGACTCATGACAGTCATTTTTAAAATTAAATACATAAAATACATAAAATATTAACCTCTATCCCCGTCTCCAATATTCCTATGCACAGTTGGATCAATGTCCATGCTTCCAAAGGTAAAACAGTTAGTGGAAGCAGTTGGCAGAGTTACCACCATCCCACTTAATCCCTATAAAGCATAACAGTGCCTGCATCAAGTGTTTGTGCCCCTTATAGAGAGGATTTAGAGAGAGAGTAGTGTGTGTCGGGGTGCGTGTGTGTCAAAGGGAAGGAGGGGAGAGAGAGAGAGAAGGGGGGCGGAAAGAAAGGTAAGAGGGCAGGAGGCACATGAGCAGAGTACTTGAGAGAGAGAGAGAGAGAGAGAGTGCAATACAGTGTGACAATTGCTAGAACGTTATATTGAAGCTCACTTAGGTCCTGTTTAAGGAATTTCTCCAAATGAAGGTATTTGCTTCCTAACTCTGTGAACTAGAGTTCCCCAAATCACTGACCCTTTCACAGAGACGTTATCTAGACAATATTTCTCTGGGGCTCAGGAACTGTCATAAAACTCTTTTATCACACTTTCTTTTCATTTATTCCTCAGTATACGTATTCGCTTCCTATTGCCACTGTAACAAATTACTCCATACTAAGTGGCTTAAAACAGCACAAATTTGTCCTGGCTGGGTGGTTCAGTTGGTAAGAGCATTATCCTGAAATGCCAAGGTCGTGGATTCTATCCCTGCTCAGGACACATACAACGATCAAACAAAGAAGGCATAAATAAGTGGAAAAACAAGTCATCTCTCTCTCTTTCTCTTCAAAAATTAATAAAAATAAAAAACATTTAAAAATGAAAATCAGATGATTCTTTAAAAGCAGCACAAATGTATTATGTTATAGTTCTAGAGTTTAGAAGTTTGAAATCAGTTTCACTATGCTAAATTAAAGGTGTCAGCAGAGCTGATATTTTCCGGAGGCACTAAGGGAAAATCCATTTTCATGTATTTTTCAGCTTTTAAAAAATTTGTTGACACTATTTTTCACTTTTGCCGTCTTTAAAGCATGTCACTCAAATCACTGCTTCCATTATCACATTGCCTCCTCCTCCCCTGTCTCTCCGACCTGTGGCTGGCCTCATACAAGGACTTCCGGGACTAGTATCGTACCCGCCCGGTTTACCCCATCTCAGAGTCCTTAATGTGATTGCATCTGCGGCATCTCTTTTCCCATATAAGGTCACATAATCAGTATATGGGCATTTGGGGAGTCATATTGAGCATAGTATAGAATATAAAATCAAAGGTTCAGTAGGGTGTCCATCCTTGAAAGCAGTAGATCTACAATCAACCAAGAGCTTATTCTGAAATTAGAATGCAATTTTTAAAAAGGCATTAGTGTCAAGATATATGTTTTATACTAATAAAATATTAAAATTTATTAAAACTTTTCATCTGAACCACTGAATTTAATGCTCATAATATACCTATATAAGATGTGTTGTTCAACATTTTGTCAATATATAAGCAACAGGCCTATTTTTATGTTACCAAATTGATTGAATGAGAATTCTGGTTTCAGCTTTAACATATAAAAAGCTTGACGTTTTCTGTCATGGCCTTACATTAAGAAGAAAATCTCACACAAATTGAAAATCAATGACTTTTCTTGGACCCATCAGTGAACTAATGTCATAAAGCAAACAGTTGTCCAGAAATTTGAAGAACAGGTGTACCCAGAGTGACACAGCAACCTAGGCCTACTTACCCAAAGCAGAAGCCACTGGAACTATGAACTGGCAGGGTACTGATCATGTTGATGACTTCCGGAAGCTGCATGTGGACCCAGAGAGAAGCTAAAGGGGCCGCAGTCCGAGGGCCCACACCTTCGGGCACTCTCCCCCAGGAACCCCCACCCCCGATTCTCATGGTGAAGACCAGGGAAAAATGACCTCCTGCTCTCATAAGGAGAGTGAAAACTGTGATTGCAAAATATTCCCAGGGCATTCCCCCAACAAAAGTGTACCCTCCAGCAGAAAAGACTTCTTCAGAGCCTTCTTTTCCCTGATGAATTTGAGTCAAGATTTTTTTATCTCTTCTGAAAGCATCAGCCAATTGGTATAGTTAGGTCATTCATATATGAAGTCATTATTGATATCTAGCAAGATTGAAACTGATAGCTGTTTATTGCATTTGTATCCTGTTTCCCCTCTTTTTCTGCCTTCTCTGGCTTTAACTGAGCATATTATGATCCCATTTTATGTCTAATCTTAGTATAACAAATACTTACTTTGAAAGTTAAGTTGTTGCCCTAACATTTATAATACATATTTTATAATTAAAGCCCACCTTTAAAAAACATTGTGCTATTTCATATACAAACAACACAGGCAACTTAGAACTCAGTATGATCAGCTCCTCCCTCTTCTCTTCTGACATTGCTGCCATTCATTTCACTTTTCCGTATGCTATGCATTACTACATTATGGCTTTACATTATTATAATTATTGCTTTAAACATTGATGTTTTATATCATTTAACAATATTAAAGAGTTTGTTTACCTCTATGTATTTTGTCGGTGACACTTCCTTTTTTCTAAACGCCTATGCATCTTTTGTTAGAGGCACAGAAGTTGAGGAGCCTCAGGAGATATAATTACATATAATGTAGTTTTCTGGATGGGATCCTGAAACAGAAAAATACTTTAATAAAACCAAGGAAATATTAATAAGATATATTATTTAATAAGCATTTCTTGATTTTTATTCATTAATTGTAACAAATGCACCACATTACTTCTATAAAGTATGAGTACTAGGAGAAACTAGGTGTAAGATATAGGTGAACTTTACCTTGCAACTTTTCCATAAATTTAAAACTTTCGTAACATTTTTAAAAGTTTATTTCAAAACAGTCCACAAAAATTGAAATCAATAATCTCATATATTTTCTTCAAATATTTTACTTTTATAAAATATGTAAGTTTTGGTACAAATATAAATGGCGGTAGCAGTTTGAAGGTCTGAAGCATTAATTAAATTTGAGGAATAAGGAGAAAGAATTTAAAATATATGATAGTAATATTGCAGAGTATAAATGCATTTATTGTCACTTGTTGTAATTTTTAATGGACATCTTTCAATTTGGTCTTCAATATCTTTGTCCTAAAATGAAGGGATCTGTAACTTTTTCTTCAGTAACTTTTTCACTACTAACCTATTTCTAACCTTGATTTTTACATTTTAATTTTAAAATATTTTCCAACTTAAAGAGATTTAATGAATGTACAGATATTAAAATAAGTCAGTCGTTCTTTCAATTAATACTTTTTAACATAGTAAAAGTGTGTGTGTGCTTACGTGTGCTCATTTTGGCAGAATATGTGTATATATTTTGCCCACAGATTCTATGTATTACTCATAATTTTGAAATGTCTCAACTCACAGAATAAAGAATAAGTGTTTAAATGACTACTACTTTGAAGGTAGGTTCAAGTCGATTTCTTCCACATGTTCCATGAGAAACAAATAAGTTATAAATTAATAATTGCTTTATTCCATTTGATTTGCTCCTTCTAATCCAAGAGGCATGGACTAAAATCTCTCTCACATACTAAATGTTGGGGAGGGAAGGAAGGAAAGAAAGTGGGAAAAAGAGAGAAGGAGTCAGGGAGAGTGACAGACAGACAGACATGCTTCTTTGGGGAACTGGCACAACTTTTAATTTTTTTCCCTTAAAACCATGTAACTAAAGATACATTCATATAATGAAATAAATAGAAATGCATAAAAAGATTACTGGTCAGATTTTTTTTTTTAAAGAGCATCTTGACCAGGCTACTTGAAAGTTATGGATAATGCTGCCTCACCCAAGAAAGGAGACTGATATTGTGGCTTTACTTGTTTTCCTACCTTGCTTCCTAAAAAGGTAGAAAAGATAGATGAGGATAGATGATCTTAAAATTCGTGTAGAACTATCTCTTGACTTAATCTTCTCAGCGTGAACCAACAAAAACTCTTGTCCTAGCCTATTTTAAAATGCCCTCTGTTGATTATACAGTGCACTGCATTTGCAAGCAACAAACCTCTACGAAATCCTGAGCTGGCTTACCTTTCTCTTTGCCTCTCATCCCCTTATCTGCATTTCTTGGGCCCCATTAAGAAGAAGGAGGAGAAGGAGAAGGAAGAGAAGAGAAGGGGGAGGAGGAGAAGAAAAGAAAGAAAAAATCTAAATGTTTTGTAACTTGGTATCCAAAGCAATCCATCATCTTGATAACTGTCTCCAGAATGTTTTTCGAAATGTCCATATCTATAAAAAGGTTAAGGAAAGCAATATGTCATAAATTCTAAAATGACAATAGTGTTTTGTAAGTAAAGAATGAATTTTGAATATGACAAATAATGTTCTGAGTTTTAGTATATTTTGGAGATACTGCTCTTTAAGAATGAGCAGTATTCCACTCAGAAGGGTACTGAGATTACAAATTATCTATAGTCTACAATTTTTAATTAGATATCTTATTTTTTTTATTTTCTTTCAGTTTATTGAGATATAATTGACATAAGCACTATATAAGTTTAAGGTATATAGCATAACGACTTACATATTTTGTGAAATGATTATCACAGTATAGTCACAGTTATATAGCTACAAAAAAGAAAAAGTGTTTTTCCCCTGTGATGAGAAACTTTAGGATTTACTCTTAGCAGCTTTCAGATATACCATATAGCAGTGTTAACTATATTCATCATGTTGTACATTATATCTCCAGTTCTTATTTATCTTATAGCTGGAAGTTTGTAAGATTCACATTTAAAATAAGACTGTCAAGAGAGTCATGTGCAAGTTACTACTTCTGCTTGAGATTTGGTTTTAGAATGGGAAAAATGGAGAGTCACATCCATGGAGTACCTGGGAGTTTATGGAAACAACTAACAAGAAGGACAGAGGGAGAGAGCGATAAGGGAGGTCAGCTAATAATGGACTTGAAATTGATAGAAAGTATAGATTAGATTTACAGGTTCTTTATGTATATATCCATGTTTATTGTTAAATAAAATAGCCTATTTTTAATAAAATATTAAGAATAGGCAAAAATTTGTCATATTTTAAAATTATAAAAATATATTGGCATATTTGTTGGATAATAAATTTGTTGAATGTTAGCTAACATATAACAACCCATGATTTTCATAAAGCTTATTGAAAAAATTACCTTTGAAGTATTTTAGTTTTCTTTCTTCTTTTTTAACTGTGTCTGGTTACTCTTGGTTCTTTGGTCTCAGATAGATGGAGTAGATAGATAAATAAATAGATATTAGAGTTCAAAATATACAACTTGATTAATCTCTCCCTATTTTTCTTGATCTTATTTACCTGTAACTAGGTGAATAATGTACACAATAATTTACTAGATGGTCATGCTTCTTTTCAAATTTTAAAATTTTGTTAGAGAAAAACTGCATATTTAGAACAGAAATCAAAAGTTGAACAAAGAGATAAAAATGAAAATTTTGGTGTGACTAGTTTTACAAAACACTATGGATTAATTTTTACTTTCACACCATAAACTTTATATCTGGGCAGAGGAATTCATTGTGTTGCAGGTTAAGCAACATTAAATTTTAAAACACCACCATGGTTTCATCCTATGAGCATTCGAGAAACTTTTATATTTTAGCCCACTTGCATATTTAATGGGCCATACTCTACTAAGCAGCAGCAGCATTATGAAACTTCTGAATAATTGAGGTCCATGAGAATGACATACAGGAATGTTATTAAGATTTTTCATTTTTTATTACAGTCAATTAGACACAGATATGCTAATAACTTTGGAGAGTGTACATTTTCCTGCCTAAGAGAGCAGGCAGGAGAAATCTGTGTTCTAAGCCATAGAATATAATACCATAGAAATAATCTCAAATGAAATTTCAAAGATCTTGTTTACTCAGCAGATTAAAAAAGAACCCTGATGACAGGAGAGACAAATGTTTTAGCTGTTATTCACCAAGTCTTTTAAATAACATTAATAGATGCAACATTTAAATTACTTGTCCTAATAAATCTGTACCCTTCTGGTAATTGATGGTGGTTCAGGCAAAATGGAAGCATGTTGTTTCAAAGCGCTGTGCAGGACTCTCAGGGCTCTCCAGAACTGTAACTGTAGTTTGAAAAAACTATGCACTGGTATTGGGTACAGTGCTAATGAATCAGTGACCTCATGTACATGTTCAGAGTTCATGAAAACAATGAGTTTTTCTTTATCAGATCTTACCCATCAGGTCGCATTACGATCTACCTACATCAAAACACAGCCCTCTACCCCTCAGACCATCGGTTCCGCAGGATCTAGATGTCCGAGTCTCACGCTGTACTTTCTTGCTTTCTGGGTCTTTTGTTCTCCCCTCAGCCTTCACTTGATTAGTCTGGTGCATCCATTCACGTATCGTATTTCTGTCAGCTCATAAAGTCACAGGTGTGATTGAGGTGTTGGCTAAAACTATAGGTTCTCCTGAGGTGTGTCTTCCTGAGCAGGCAGCCATTCTCCCTCTGTTGGTAAGTAATAAGACGGAGAGATGGATGTTTCTCAACATGTAACAGTAAAAAAATGATTCGTTGTGCCAAATTTTGGAGTTTCTCAACGAAAACTTTCTTAAATAGTAAATCCTTTACCATATCAAAGATTGCTGAAGTTCAATAAGAGCTATTGTGTATACAACTTACCTAATAGCTTCTACGGGCCTGCCATTATCATTTATACTCAGTTTTCTTACTTAATACTCAGGGAAAGTATATGAAATGCAATTAGTATTGCCCAAATTCTGCAAATTGAGATACAAGTTTTAGAAAGATTAAGCAATATTCCCAAGAGCATATAACTAATAAATGGAAATCTGAGTCTGTTGGTCCTCAGAAACAGTGTCTTTATCTGCAGTTACATCTTCCCATATGTGTTTAAATGTACACTTGCAAATACATAAACTAGTAACTAATATTATATACCATGTCTACTTTAATGCAGTACTTATTCATTGCAACAGATTTTAATTTTTATTCTAATTGCTGGAACTCTGTAGTTTTCACTTGTTCAGGAGAAAATACACAATACCAGTATATGCTGCCCTTAGTTAGAATGAACTGAGGTTTGTGCTGGCTGGGCCGAGAACTGAGAACAGGCAGTGCATCATCATCCCAACGCTACCTGGAATGCAGCCTCTGCAAGGTTTCCTAACTTGATGTGCTACCCTACAGATAATTTTGAATGAAATTTTACTAGAGCAGAAAATTATAAGCAATTATGCATTTATGTACACATTTCCAACCCTGTTATTTCCTTGAAATATAGATATACAATGAAAGATTTAAAAGAGGAACACCTGTAGGATGAAAAATACGTAGAACACTGATCCCAAGTAATTTAATTACAAATGTGTTTCTGAAGGAAAATCTTGTCTTCTCCTTGGTTTCATGAGTGCTTGGGATTTTCTATTTCAGGTTATAGAAACAATTACTCTGGTTTGTTTTAAAAAATCTAACTCCTCTTTACTTCATCTGGGTATAACTGAAAGTATTTCTTGGAAGTTTTATTTATTTATTTTTGCTTTTGGATTTCTAAGAATTACACCACTTGTTGGTAGCACTCTGAAGAGGAATAGTAGCTGTTAATTTTAACCTGATAAAATTATTGATAAATTACATATTAAGGGAGTTAAAAGTAAAGATTTCATAAATGACCAGAAAGTAGAACCAAATAAAAACAAAATATTTTCTTCTGAGTTCCATCCATGCTTATCAGCCATTGAATTTCCTTTTTGTTTGGTTCTGTTTTGTTTTGATAGCATTCAAAAGGAAACTCCCCTTGGCTTCTTAGGTGTGATTTATAACAAACACTAAGTTTAAAATTAGTTTTTGTTGGAATTTCCCTGAGAGTCAAGTCCCCTTAGGAAATTACTACCCTCACTTGAAGCTGAATGGGCTGTAGCAGGTGAATTATGGCTCAAAGCAAAACATTCATTAAGGGGAAGTTGAGAAGAATTGGGGAAATCAAGGAGGTGGCAACAACAAAATTCTGATTTAATTGTTAGGCCAATTTCTGGAAGGACTGAGTTCTCCCATCCACAACAGGAGATGCATTTACTTAGAAAAAAAATTTAAAAAAATTATCCTTTAGCAGCCACATGCATCCCTCATTTCCCATAGGAGAGAGTGAGCAGGCTTCCTTAGAGAACTTAATTCAATGGCCGTGCACTCTTTTCAATGCCGGGTTTCCGAATCCATAGTTCAAGATGAAATGAGGTGTGGATACAGCTAAAGAATGAGACAAATGCAATCATCAAGAGGGATTATTTCTCAATCAAAGTTCATCTCTACTTGTATAATGTGTACCTAAGAAACTAATTTTTACAGAGTGAGAATGGTTAGGCTTAGTTTTGTTTTGTTGAGAGACAGGTGAACAGTGTTTGAAATACTCTCTGATGTTACTAATGTAAAAAGCATTTAAACAGCCTAGGCTGGTATGGCTCAGTGGATTTAGCACTGGCCTGCAAAGCAAAGGGTCGCTGGTTCAATTCTCACTCAGGCACATGCCTGAGTTGCGGTCCAGGTCTCTGGTTGGGGGTATGTGAGAGACAACCAGTTGATGTATCCCTCACACATCGATGTTTCTCTCCCTCTCTTTCTCCCTCCCTTCCCATCTCTCTAAAAATAAATAAATAAGATCTTTTTTAAGAAGCATTTAAACATACTACTCTTTTCAAAACCCTTTGCAATGCACTAATTTGAATAAAAAAATTAGACAAATGTTATTGTAAAATAATGAGTGGAATAAGATCAAGGATGTACAATGAGACACTACTACTGATCCAGTCGATAGAGGCTTTGACCATTTCTTTTATTTTATGCCCATGCATTTGTTGTATGTGGATTTGTGAAAGAATCCTAATCTCCTAGGTTTGGGGATTAGTGCTATCTCACTGATAAGCATAAGATTTGAGACTAACTGGTGAATTAAGGCCAGAATTCCTGCAACATGGAAAAGAATACACAGTTGCTACTTGACAGCAATCATGTTTTCACTAATAAAATAACTATATCTGAAGAAATGAACACGTTTTCTTCACACATACTTCAAATAGGAAGGAGGATTGTAAAGTTGAATGAGTTGCAATGTCTTTAATCACACTAAGATCTCTCCTTCAAAGCTCTATTGGAGATACACAGGGGTGGGCAAAGGTAAGTTCACAGTTGTTTTTATGGAGAAAGACACACTGGTTATGATGATCACAATAGCTTTATTAACTCAAAACGATGTCATCACAACTGTAAACCTATTCTGCCCACTCCTGTGCTTTGCCCCTGCATCCCGCTATGCCCATATCTCACCTAACCTACAATTTCTCCTTCAGGTGAAAAACTGGCCAAAGAAAACAGACCTTGGACCAAATGATAATAGGATTTGAGAAAATGCTCAAAAGGGACATTAGTTATTTTCTTCAGGTCTCCTGTTTACAAAAAGAGAGAGAGGATCCTCATTCTGTATGATTTGCATCATTAGTTTTCCTTCCAGATGCAGTGGCTGCAGTGACCAGAGATTTCACGACGGGGTTACTTTGCTTCGGCAGGAGTAGAAAGCTGAAAGTGGGAGAAAAGTTAGAACCCTTCTCTCAAAAATCTAAAGCCAGAATTCGAAGCCAGTATTACATTCATTTTACTATCTCAAAAGAAGGCAGAGAAATAAATTCAAGTACTGTCGACTTAAGAACTTTCCAAGCTTTGCCATTGTTCCATCTCTAAATTGCTTGTATCTTCTGTTTTCCCCGAGTGCTTTGCCTTGAGACCCATTGTAAGAAAACTATCAGAGAAAGACAAATACTGAATTATCTCATTTGCGGGTGGAATCTTAGAACTCATGGAAACTGAGAGTAGAATGGTGGCTTCCAGGGGTTGAGAAGTTGAGGAAACAAGGAGACCTTGGTCAAAGGGTGTGCATAAACTTTTAGGTACAGATCAGTAATTACAGTTAACAACACTGATTGCATGAGGTCCAGCCAGGAAATATCCAGTCATATAATATAAAAAATAGACACATTTATTGAAGAAGATACATGAAACAGTGTACATAGGACAATGATGCCTCAGTCCCCTTCAAAGTAGATACCTTGGGACCTCACACAGTTCTCCCAGTCGCCACCAGCTGCCCCATCGTATTTTCCTGAATCTCATCAAAGGTTCAAAACCTCTTCCCTTTCAAAGGTGATTTTAATTTTTGGAGAGACCAGAAGTAGCAGGATGTCAAATATGGACTGTAGAGAGGCTAAGTACTGGGGAAATTTAATGTTTCCCCCAAAAATTGTATGTGAAGCATGATGCGTGAGTGGGTATATTGTCATGATGAAGCTGTCAATTACCAGTTTCCCATAGCTGCAGCCATTTTTATTGTATTGCATCTCTCAACTGACAGAGAATATTGAGGTAGTACTCCTTATTAATTGTTTGGCCTGGAAGGGTATATTCATGATGGACAATGCCTTCCCAATAATCAAAAAAACACAGTTAACAGGGTCTGGATCTTTCTTTGACTTTGTCCCGCCTTCTTCAGGTTTGGAGAATCAGGTGACTTCCACTGGGACAACTAGGCCTTCATTTCCAGATCATTGCCATTCATTTCTGGTTATGTGAACTTCTTGAGTAAATTTGGTTCATTGATAGCAGTTTGAATCAAGTCATTAGCAACTTCAGCACGATGTTCCTTCTGCTCTAGTAGTTGTGGAATGAATTTTGGAATGATATATTTCATGCCAAGATCCTGCATCAAAATCTCGAACACATAGTTATTTTTAATTCCCAGATCAGCTTCCAGTTCTTGCACTGTCCGTCACTGATCTTTGTTGATTGCAGCCTGTACATGTTCAACATTCTCAGGTGCTCTGCTTGTCGCAGGCCTTCCAGAATGTGGGTCTCTTTTAACAGATTCTTGACCATCTTTGAAGCATTTGTGCCATACTTTTATTTGTGCTGCTCTCATTGCCTCATCTCTGAAAGTTTTCTGCAACATGTGAATAGTTTCTGTGGAAGAATGTTGAAGCTTAATGCAAAATGTGATGCAGATTTGTTTCTCTAATGCCCATTTTGAATGCAATGACCACACAGTACACATACTCATTCAACAGCATCTACCACCCCCACTGGCTAGTACAGTGAAGTCATCACTGCTCACACATGCACATTCCAGTCCACTTTCCTTGGCTTCCAGGTTACATCAATGCCATGCAAACTGTTATTATATTAACAATGGCTGGACTTTTTCTGGACAGACTTTGTACACTTGAAGGTTGCTATGAAAGTAAAGTTTTATGGTCTCACCACAACAAAAACAACAACCAAATGACAACAGTTTGAGGTGAAGGATGGGTTAACTAACTGTATTGTGGTAAACATCTTGTGGTGTATCCATGTATCACGTAATCATATTGTACATGTAAAACATACATAGCGTTATATACAAATTACATCTCAAATAAGCTGGAAAAAAAACAAAGAAAAATGTCTGAGGGCTTGTTTTTTGGGACTAGCAAAATTAGCAGGGATTCAATCTATTCTCCAGTTTAGTCTGTAAAGGGGATATAGATTTCCAGGTGAGTGTATTGGTGATGGAGATTTCTGAAAGGTAAGGGAAGCCGTCTACTTAAAAGTCCCTGAAATATTTTGATTGCTTATTTCATTTATGAGATTCCACTTAAAGGTGAGATCATATGGTATTTATCTTTTACCACTTGGCTTATTTCACTTAACATAATGTTCTCCAGATACATCCATGCTGTTGCGAAGGGTAGAAGGTCTTTCTTTCTTTCTGCCGTGTGGTATTTCATTGTGTAAATGTACCATAGTTCTTGATACACTCATTTATTGATGGGCACTTAGGTTGCTTCCAGCTCTTGGCTATTGTAAATTGTGCTGCTATAAACATTGGGATGCATGGGTTCTTTTGAATTGGTGTTTCAGGGTTCTTAGGGTATAATCCCAGCAGTGGAATTTCTGGGTCAAAAGGCAGTTCAGTACAACCAGAGACATTGAAATAAAGAACAAACTGACAGTAAACAGAGGGGAAGGGAAAGGCATAGTGGGGGGAAAAAGCAGTAGGGTCATCAAAGTACATGTATAAAGGGCACATGGACAAAGTTAAAGGGGGTAAGATTGAGGATGGGAAGTGGGAATAGGTGGGGCATGGGCCTGTGGTGGGGGGAAAATGGAGACAACTGTACTTGAACAACAATAAAAAAAAGAAAAAAGTAAAAGAAACAAAACAAAAGAAAGAAAAAACATTTATTTATTTTATCTTTCTTTTTGGATATATTCTCTAAGAAACTAAGCAATTTGGTTGTAAAATAGCTAGAAATTCTTAATTGCCTGCAGATTGTCTGGATTTCAGACTAGGAAATAAAATTAATTTTCATAAAGCCAATATAAAAAATAAAAGTGTATTTCTCCCTCCATGAAATAAACAAAACAAAACAAAAAAGCCCTCAATTAAAGGATAACAGGAAAACCTACAGAGATAATTGAAACTTAAGAAAGAACACTGTGACTCAGCAGTTAAAAGAAATCTTTGAGTAGGACAAAGATACAAAGCAAAGTGACAAAAGTCTGGAGTGTATATTTGACTCTAGGAATTTAGAATAAACTTATTCTACACCAGATTTCACCCATAGAAGTTTGATCTTTAAGAAAAAAAGATTTAGGTTGTTAGCTGTTAATTTGGCCAAACACTAGAAATTAATTTTTTACTTTGAAATTTCATAAAAATCTAAGAATTTTTGAAAATCTGGAATTGAGAAGCTGCCTCTGCTGTATTTTTGTCCTGAGATCACCTGGGCTCCATCCTTAGCCTCTTCTCATCTCCCTCCTCAGACTTCCTGCTGGGGAGCTTTTAAGACCTTCAGTATGTTAAGTGACTTCAACAAATACATTTGAGAGTGATTAATTGCAACTGTGTTGCCAGTTTTTTTCTATACAACCTCCTCCCTGGCAACTCCAGTCTTCTCAAACTAAACATATCTAAAGCTGAACCAGTTTTCTTACACACTCACGTCTCACTGTATGTACCCACTGCACAACACTATCCACCATGCACACGTATGCAAGTACAACTACAGGTATTATTCCAACTATGTAGTGCAAGGAGAATATTATATTTTATTTATTCCCCCTCCAGCAATTAACACTATGCCAAGCCTATAGTAGTTTATTATGGGGTGAAGTATTAAGTGTGTGGAAGAAGAGAGATTGAGGAAGGTGGTCCCATATTGTGCCTAAGCAGCAATGTGAATAGAGTGAAGCCCAGATTAAGGAAGCTAAATCGCTTGAGATTAGAGGCTTTGAAGGAGGATTTGGGTTTTTTTTTTTTAGGATTTATTTATTTATTTATTTATTTATTTATTTATTTATTTTTAGACAGAGGGGAAGGGAGGGAGAAAGAGAGGGACAGAAACATCAATGTGTGGTTTTCTCTCCCACACCCCTACTGGAGACCTGGCCTGCAACCCAGGCATGTGCTCTGCCTGGGAATTGAACTGATGACGCTTTGTTTCTCAGGCCAGCACTCAATCCAGTGAGCCACACCAGCCAGCGCTAAAGGAGTTTAAATAGGTAGAACATATGTGTTCACAGGGGGACAACGATGTGAAGACACAGTGAGAAAGTGCCACCTGTAAGTCACAGAGAGAAGCCTGGAACACACCCTTTCCTTTGGCCCTCAGAGGAAACCAACCAACTTTGATCTTGGACTTCTAGCATCCAGAATTGTAAGAAACTACATTTCTGTTGTGTAAGCCACAGAGTCTATGCTATTTCGTTAGAGCAGCCCTAACATACTAACACAGATTTCGGTATGTGATATTAGTATATGCAGCTATTCTGTGGCAGTTACTGTTTCTAAAGTAGAAAATTACCTATATAAGATTCTTTTAAAACCTGGGTCTTCTACCTAAAGAGTAGAATAGAGTTCAGTTTCAAGTCTACATGCCTAATCCTAAAGAGGAAAAACAATTTGATAAGAGGTTGCCGTTTTCCATCAAGATTTAAATGAATTATAATAAATCCTAAACCGTGTTTGTTTGCACTGGAGTTAGATGTTTAAACAACCCAATAAATTTTTGGAAACACAGGAAAAAAACATGCTATGTTTACTTTATTTCCACATTAATTGTAGTGCTGACAGAAGAATGACAACGGGACGGCCTTGGAGACCATTAAAACCGCTCCATTCACAAAACGGGTGTTTTATGCGTAAGCGCTCCGCAGATTGCTCCGCTGCCGGGACATCGCTCCGGGCTCAGCAGATGGCCACTGGAGCCGGAAAGCATCTGTTCACCCTCCCTCCTTTCGTTATTCCAGACCCCGCTGAACATAAAGAGTTTCATATAATAATAATATCTGCCTACCAAGACCATGGTGTATCTGGCAAGAGCCAAGGAATATAAGGGTAGTTTTGATAAATGTAATTCAAATAGTGTCAAGGTGTGAAAACATTTTTAAAATAATAAAGCCTATCCATATTCCATGACAGAGTAGCAAATGCAAGGTCATGGATTGACTGATGATTGGTCTTATGAAAGTAACTCTCAAGTTAAAACACATTTGCACTTAGGAAATGAGTTGGGATGTCAAAAAATTGCATTTATTCCAAACCCTACAAAAAGATAACTTCCTAAATAAGTTTGGCGTGTACAAATAAGTTTAAAAAACAGAAGCATAAAAACTTACCCAAAATTAAGTATCTTTTAAATCCAGGTTTTCACTGGGATATGTTTTCTTCAGACCAAAAAAATAACCGAATTGAGTATATTAAGCACCTGCTTTGTTCATAGAAAGTAGTTGGTTGTTAGGATTGGCAACTGTACAAATAGAGTTTCTGTCTTATAGGGCTTCAAAGGTTTTTAAATAAAAAGGCCAAAAAGTAAAAGTAATGTAATAAAGCATTTGTAAACTATGTCTGAGTCGTCTGCCCAGTCAAGTAAAGCCTCCTGAAGAAGAAAACCCTTTGGGTGAATTTCAAGGGACAGGTTGTTACAAAGGTTGGGAGTATGCACTCACTGTGAAAATAGTGTTAAAAAAGGGGTAGAATCATAATTCCACTGGTGATTTCAGGTGCACCAGATAGACTGGTCCAGTGGTTTTCAATGCTTTATAAGATATCTACTAGAATATATTTTGTTACATTTCATTTTAATTTCACTGTACAGAAAAGTTGCAAAGGACAGTCCTCTATCCTCTGTATACGTTACATTCACCCATTGTTGACAGTCATCTCTCCCTTACTTTAATATTCTCTTTGTCTCTTGCTTTGTATGCCATGGCTGTCTCCTGTGTCCTTCCACCATGTCTCCACGGTGCACAGACCCCTTCTTTAATGTCTGACACAACAGGACAGCCCAGGCTGGCGTCTCACTGGTTTCTGGCTCAGCCCTCTCGTCAGCTGCAGCCTCTGCTCTTTTTCATGTGAACAGTGGTTGTTAGAAAACAGAACTAGGCCACGGGTACATGCATAACCTCCCTGCGTCCTCTCAGGGAACAGAACTCAGGACTGAGTGTATCTATGACATGATGAGCGCCTGCCGATGTTTCTAATTTTACCCAACACAGCAGACACCTTCAACTATTCTCATTGCTTCTTAATCTTTTTCATTCCCTTCCAAAACAGTGAGAAACCAGGTACTTATTAGCCTCGATATGTGTAACATTTGTTAAAGCTTAGCAAACACAGAAGACAGTTTCAAAACTGGTAACCTGTACTATTAAACAAGAACTCTACTGATGCTGTTGTTGGCATTGTTCACGTGAATTACTGAGATTGTAACTGAAAACCTAAATTAGTTCAGTTAAACAACTCTGGGTTTGAATTACATATTTATATATTCTGGTATTAAAAAGCAAAAAATTAAAAATATGTATTTTCTAAATTTGATCTCTTTGGTTACATTTCCTGAAAACTTTTCTTATTTTTATACCACATTTTATATTTCTTAAAAAATTCTGCTATAATGTTGTTGTTATTTTTTTCTGAATTTTCATATGCTTTCCTTTTCTTTACCCTTACTCTTTCTTTCTTCCTACCTTTTCATTTTTCCTTTGGAGGATCATTTTTTTATTAAATATTTTTTCTCATCTCCCAGCCTGTCTTTGTTCCTTGTGTTAGCCTATAGGCTTTGCTACCTTAACTTCACGTAAGTACTTGTCCCCCATGTTAGGTGTGTGTCGGCAATACGTGCCCGTAACAACAAGGCCCTGAAAATCAGCTGCGAACCCCGTCACTGCAGCCAGATTTGCTGTTGTCATGCTGCCGGATTGGGGCAGGGCTGGACAAGAACAGGGGAGATTCTTTCGATTGTCTTTGCTTTCTAGAAAATAATAGCTTTATCATTGTTTCATCATCATTAACGTTCGTCTGTTAGCTTTCTAGATAAGGAACTGGAGAATCGGTGCTGAAAATCAAGTCATTTAGATTGAATCACCTTAGCTTCTACCTGGAATTGAGAAGGGCGAAGCAATATGGTTCCTATCTAGTTTTTTCAATGGATAAAAAATGGAGATAATAAAAAGGAGAAAGCTGACCTATGATATATTTTCGTTGGTATTGGTCAAAAATAAAAGTTTTGAAGGTTTTCTCTGCTTTATAAACCATTAAGTTGCAGTCTTTTAGTTCAATATGAATTGGCACAATCCCAATAAAATATACAATGCAAAACCAGGGCTCAGTGGTTAGAAATTACATGAATGAGTAAGTATATAAATAAAGGGAGATGAGATATTTCAGTATAACCGAAAGAAGTTGTTTTTCTCTCTCTGTAAGTCTGTTTTGGGTAGTAGAACTCAGTTGCCTCGCTCACTTATTCTGATATGAATTTACCTATATTAAAAACTGAAGGACTTTGAGACTCAGAAATGGATTTCTCCAAAAAGACTCAACCGATTTACATCATGCCTTCAGAGTTCAGGATCAATGATTTTATTACTGCAGAGCTTCTATCACTTTCTGGGAGCACTACTTCCTGGAACGTTAAAACATGTCACATTTGATCTTGGTGATAAACGAGGATTTTTGACCTATCCTCATCGGAACTGAGGGCCTCATTGTCTCTCTCCCGTTTTCCTGACCAGAAGGAATACGTTTTCACTCTCTAGCCGAGTTACATCTGAGAGGGTTGCCGGAGTTGGGGAAGCACTTATGTAGCTTTCTTCAGTTTCACACACAAAGAATGAGGTGGTAACATTTGCTATGAATAAATCAATAAGACTGATGTACTAGAAACACAGTTTGAAAAGGGCAGAAGCCTTCTAAAAGCTTTGGAAGCTAACTTTTAACTTAAGAGAGAGGGTTGAAAGTTGAAACTCACATAGTGGGATTATAACCATTATCTTTTTTCATGTGTATAAAAGAACTATAAGTCACTGGGATTTACTGCAACAGTAGGGACTTTTCCAAAGGATGAAGAAACATAGTAATCACTTGTTAGTGCCTCAAAATGTTTATCTTACAAGAAAAAGCTATGTATTTTATGTGGTGCCCCAGTGATGGTCAGGAATTCAAATATACCTTAATATATGACAATGATTGTGATAGAGCTACAATAGCAGATTTATTCGTTAAATTAGGGAGAAGGGTTTTCTAGAACATCTCTAAAGGACACACGGACAACACCAAAGGGGGGGGTATGATCAAGGATGGGAAGTGGGGATGGCTGAGAAGGGGGGGAGTGGAGGTGGGGAAATGGAGACAACTGTACTTGAACAACAATAAAAAAAGCTTTAAAAAAAGTCATTTGATACAGAATGGACTTCCTTTAATAAAATCAAAAAATGAATAGTAGATATTTATACCCAACAATATATCATTATCTGATTAAATAAGAATCACAAGATGCAGTTTGGTGTGGATATTTATATAGCAAAAAATTGTAATGGCAATGATATACATTTTGGGGTACACAGCCCTTACCTGGATGAGCTGGAATTCTGACTTCAGAAAGCACTTTTGAGAACGCACTATTTGGAGCTAACATAGTAGTTAGTAACTATAGAATACAAAATAACACTTGCTGAACATGTCTGAAGTATTTGATAAGCAAATAATGATCTATATCTAAAAGCAACTCTATAGTGACTCTGCAGGTAACAGAGATAATCTAGTTTTTAAAAGTCACATTCAGAAGAAAGGGGATGTAGAGATAGTTGCTGGTAAGGCCGATCACAGCTCTCAGAAAAGTTTATTCTGTATATACCAAACTTTGCAAGAATTTCTCAAACAGTGGGCAAACAGTATTTGATTTCAGGCCGCTTCATTCCTCGAGCAGAAAAAAGGTCATTTTAGGTCTCTGTGTATTTGGCAAATTGATTTTAACCACAAACTATTTCTACAAGTTTGAAAAGTTATGTTTTATGCAATACAGAGGGATAATAGTTACAGAGTTAGTAGACAGGACAGAATTTAAAAGTCAAGAGATTTATGAGGTTCTTTTATCATCTTTAAAATTATTGTTTTTTAAAAATTTCTGGCACACTATATTTAAAACATTATTTTCAATTCTGGAGAGACGGGACAAGAAGGGAAATCATGGAAAAATGTCACAGGATGAAAGTACCGCTTCTCTCTTCTAAGAATCTCACAGGACAATGGAAGGACCAACAAGTGCACGTATCAGTGGAGAGATTTAAAAAAGAAAACCAAGGAGTATGGATCAAAAGTAGAGAAAGAAAGGTGTCATGTTGCCATTGAACGTATTCATAAGGCACAGGAAATTCTCCTGTACGTTCAGAACACATGGAGTTAACGGCATATAAGTTCAGATAAGTAGAAACCATGTTTGTATTCTGCCAACAGCTATTTGTTTGGAAGAGACAAGAAAAGGAATGACTAGGAGAAAAGATTCATATTGTACTTGTATCAGAAAAAAAGATCATGACATGTTCAATTAAGAATCTCTATTCTACTAGCAAAGTTCCTTTTCTCTGCTACATAATTTATCTGTTCCTTCTTTCTCCACTTAGAGAGCTGTTAAATATTTTTCTGCATTCTCGTAAACAATTCAGTTTTCACTCTCAGCTGGCATGCATATCTTAGCAAACAGAAAACTGGTGATTAGTGGAACAACATTTTCTAATGCATGCTTTTGGGGGGCCTTATGACCCTAAAGAACATACCCCAAGGGCCTTATTAATATATTCATTCCAGGAAATAAGTGCATCCCTAGGGTAAACATTTTCTGCTAGAATTTGAAGGCCTTCTCAATATGGTTACATAGATATGAAAAACCTCTGCTATTCAAATTCATGTAGGAGAAGGAAATTTTTACTTGTTAGAGACTCCCTAGCATATTTTTTAAAATGGAAAACTTACTCATATAATTACATTTAGTAATCCAAGGTCTCAGAAATGAAGCTACTGTCTTATAGCAAAGTAATGTTTCCCACCTGCCACTTCTTCTCTCTCAATTTTTCTCTCTCTCTGTCTCCAAAACTAAAAATTAGTTGAGATGTAGAAAATGGTGAGAATCTAGATTCAAAACAGTGAACCCACTAAAGAGTTTTTAGAGAAAGGATGGGAAAGTGAAGAAAACAGTGAGAGACAGAGTGCAGAAGAGAAAGGTCAGACGCTGGCACCTATTTAAGAGCTACAAAACGTCATTGCTTGACTAGATACCAGGGTCAATCAGAAGGATGAGTTTACGGTTTGGTTAGTTGAACAGTCTTTGAGGAGGTTTCTGTTCATTACAGTACAGATTACTGAGAGAAGGGTTATTTAGAGAGGACTGACAAATTTATTATTAGGAAACTGAGGTAATTGGTAAATCCACATGGTTTTGCTATTATTGGTTTTCAGGTTAGAGCAGACTTAAGGCTATTTATTTACATTTGAATTTTCCTGCATTTAGTAGTAAGTGAAAGAAAGCACCTGGGTGTATTTCCATAGAATGAACAGGTAAACTTGTAGAGAAGATCCTTCATAGAGATAAGAGGAAAAACACATAAACAGTGGATACAAGAGGAAGAGAGTGTAACATGAAATAATGCAATAAAATAAAAGTTAGAATATATTACCATAATAATAGGAGAACCAGAAACATGCTTTTTAAGAAATTCATGAGAAAGTCTTTTCACGAAGTGGGAAAATCCAGCGGAGAGAAATGTTATAGAGAAATTAAGGAAAATCAAGACTAAAGTACTCATTGCCTTTGCAGTTAGAAGAACCCCAGGGAGTTGACAAGACAAGTACTATGACCATCTTGATAAGATAAAGTCAAATTGCAATGAGTTTAGTATGGATAATGACAAAGTGACAACATGAGGTAAATTATTCTTCTAATGAATTTGTCTAGGAAAAGAAGGGGGAGTAAATTTCAACAAAGGAGCCAAAAAACATATCTGTCCAGAAAAAGTTAAACCATTATGAATATAATGAGAATGGTTTGCACATGACATCCACGTAACCTGGCAGCCAAGGAGAGTGGACTGGAATGTGCATGCGTGAACAATGACAACTTCATTGTACTGGGAGCCCCATTGTAGGGGCTGTTGAGTGAGCATGTGTACTGTGTGACCATCGCACTCAAAATGACTGAGTAAGTAGAGCAACAAATCTGCATCAAATTTTGTGTTGAACTTGAACATTCCTCTACGGAAACTATTTCAGTGATTCAGAAGGCTACAGCTATGGGCAACTGGTAATTGCCTGCTCATCACAAAAGTACTCCCACTCATGCATCACATCTTGTGCAGAGTATTTTGGTGAAACATCAAATCACTCAAATGATTCAGCCTCCCTTCAACCTAAATTTGGTGCCCTGTGACTTCTGGCTTTACCCATAACTAAAATCATGTTTGAAAAGGAAGGGATTTTAGACTGTTGATGAGATTCAGGAAAACAGGACAAGGCAGCTGATGGCGATTAGGAGAACTGTGTGAGGTCCCGAGGTGCCTACTTTTAAGGGGACTGAGGCATCATTGTCTTATGTACAATGTTTCTTGTATCTTCTTCAATAAATGTCTCTATTCTTCATAATACTTAGCTGGGTATTTTCTGGACAGACCTCAGACAATGGAGAAATAAAATCCTCTTTAATAAATGGTGCTGAGAGTATTAGAAATCCATAAGCAAAAGAATGAAACTAGATTATTTGTCATCATACACAAAAATTAGCACAAAATAGATCAAAAACCTAAATATAAGACCTGAAACAATAAACCACATAAAAGAAAACAGGTACTAAACATATGAAACTTACTCTGAAAGAGAATTTTATGAATTTGACCTCAGAACTCGGGAAATAAAAACAAAAATAAATGAATGGGACTCTATCAAAGTATATCAACTTAAAAACTTCTGGACAGCAAAAGAAATCACCAGCAAAACACAATGAAAACTGATATAATGGGAAAAGATATTTGTAAACAATAGCTCCAACAAGGGGTTAATATACAAAATATGTGAAAAACTCATACAACTCAACACCAAATAAACAATCTAATCACAAATTATCAGAGAATCTGAAGAGACGCTTTTCCAAAGAAGACAGACAAATGGCCAACAGATACATGAAAAGATGTTCAATTTACTATTAAGAAAATGCAGATCAAAACTACAGTGAGATTCCACCTTACATGTGTTAGAATGGCTCCTATCAACAGGGAAAGGAGTAATAGCTGTGGAGAGATTGTGGAGAAAAAGGAACCCTCATTCACTGCTTATGGGAATGTGAATTGGTACCTCCACTATGGAGAAACATATGGAGTTTCCTCAAAAAAATTAAAACTGGGGTTGCCATATGACCCAGTAACCCTTCTTCTGGGTATTTACCTGAAAACGTTGAAAGGATTCTTTCATAAAGATGTATGCATCCTTATGTTCACTGCCACATTATCCACGGGGACGAAGACATGGAAATGCCAAATTGCCTTTGTCAGATGATTGGAAACCAGATGCAGTACATGTATACAACGGACTATGACTACTCAGCCATAAGAAAAGATAAAAAACTGCCATTTGTGGCAATATGAGTGGGTCTTGAGAATATCATCATGTTAACCAAAATAACTCAGATAGAAAAAGTCAAGAACCACATGATTGCATTCATATGTGGGATATTAAACTGAAAACCACAAACGAACAAACAAGAAAAACAAACTCAGAGCCACAGACAACTCTATGGTGGTCACCAGAGGGAAAGGAAGGTGGGAGATGAAGGCAGTAAAGGGGTTGAATATGTGGGGACAGAAAGACATTTGACTTTGGGCGGTGCACACGCAATGCAGTATACGGATGACATATCATAGAACTGTATACTTGAAAAGTATGCAACTTTATTAACCAATAGAATCTTAGTAATTTAATTTTTAAAAATTTAAAAATGTGACTGCTGAAATCATTAAAAAATGACTTCATTTTGAGGAAACTGACACTGTTTTCCACCACTGTGAAGAGCTGAACTTGTTTGAACTCTTTGTTACATTGATCATGAGAGGGCTGCAAACTCAGGGCAGAGCGAGACATCAGTAGCTGCCTATCTGAAGTGCAGCAGTCGCACGCAAGAGAGCGAGAGAAAACGCAGTAACAGAGGAAGATAAATGTTGAAGAAAACTTTGTGTGTGTGTGGGGGGGGGGTGATGAACAGAATGGGATTCTTGAAATCATAAGGAAAGTAAACCGAAATAATAATTTAGGTATAAAAGTTTCCATTAAAAAGTTATACAAATGTGGAGAAATAGGGTAATATTTATCCCTATTTACTCAACTGATATTAAATATATATACACATATATATATATTTCGCTGTGACTAAAGTCACATAAGTCTGTAAAAACCAATGCCAATTCTTTCATTGTTAATTTGAGATTTATAACAATGCTAGTGAAGAGGAATTTCCATTTGATCAAAATAGTTAAATTCTGAGTTAAATACTTAAATACTGCAGGCCCTGGCTGGTGTAGCTCAGTGGATTGAGTGCAGGCTGGGAACCAAGCAGTCCCGGTTCGATTCCCAGTCGGGGCACATGCCTGGGTTGCGGGCCAGGTCCCCAGTGAGGGCCATGTGAGAGGCAACCATACATTGCTGTTTCTCTCCTTCTCTGTCTCCTTCCTTCCTCTCTCTCTAATAATAAATAAAAATAAAATCTTAAAAAAAATACTGCATATCACATAACATTAATGCTTTTCAAAAGTAGTATCTGGTATTGCACATGCGTCTGTGTGTCTGTATGCCCTTGATGTATATAAATCATTCTGCCTTTTGAACACAGGAAATTGTATCCCATCATCTCCTGCTTCAATGTGCTGAGTACTGATTTTGCACTTTCGCAGCCACAGCACCCAAGCAGAGAAAGTGACCCCTTTGCTGTCTAAAGCCAGGAAATGTGTAGCTTAGTCATTATGTGAATCAGGCAAACACGCAGGCAGTCTCTTCCTTTTCATTTGACATCTAGGCTCTCATAGGAAATGCCCAATTACTGTGATTCTATGAAAAACAGTTCTAATAGTTCTGTAAAATATAAAATTAATTGAAAAAATATATAGCATATATTTTTGGAAATCAAAATGGTGGTAGAGATACAGTTATGTGTATATAGCAAGATTCTAATACATGCAAAATATTTTATTATTTTTCTACTCTGTAAACAACTAAAACAATACATGGATATATTTTATTTTGTTTACCTAGTTTTGCTCTATTTTATCAGGATATATTTTCAGTGTTTCTATAGTATCCGTACCATCTTCTAAATTCTGTCAACAATTATCTAGATAGCCACTTCGAGTCTATTGATTTGAAATTTTGTCTGGAGTGCAGAAATGTTATCTACTCTCCCCAAAGTGAATTAAGTATAGTAACTGCCATGCCTCCATGCTCTACAGAATAATAAGGATTCCGAGTGGTGTGCCCTTTATGAAAGAATTGCTCTCCGATGCTAACAAATGTTTTTAAGTCATTGGAAACTTGGTTGATTTCTTACAGTAACAAGGCAGGACATTATTTTGCCCCTTGCTTTCTTTATGTCACTATAATAGCAGTGCTTATTCCCCTTGCTCTTTAAGAGTTATCTGGACCAATAAAAAGAAATATTTAAAACACAATCATGGCTTTTACTATTAAGTGTCACAAGTCTGTGAAAACCAAAGCCAATTCTTTAGTTCCTAACACTTGATCTCAAGGTACAAACTGGGATGTCCTCCGTAATGCCAAGAAAGAGACCTGCACACACAATCCCCAAGCTGAGCTACAGCGATGCTGAACCAAATACAGGGGACATAGGTACAAATTTGAAGTAAGGTAGACCTGGATTCAAATGCACTTAATTTGTGACAGGACAGTTGTCTTATTTTCTATAAACGTCCACATCATCTATTTTCCCTGAATTATTGCTATAGATATTCATAAATCTCTCTGCCACCACCCTGCCTACCTATAGCACAGTCTGAGCAGAGTAACCAGTATGGTCCTTTAAAGTCACACAGATGAGTTCATTAGCCCTCCACTCAAAGGTGCACATGAGACTACAAGTCTCTATACCCCTTTCATCTCTGACCTTGCCTGCTATTACTCTCTTCATGTTTATTCCACTTCAGACACAATGGCTTCCAGGATGGTCTTTGAATATCAGGCAAGTTCCCACCTCAAAGCTTTTCTACAGGTGATTCCTCTATCTAGGATGACTTTTTTCTCACCTCATTAAACTTCTTCTCAAAAGTTACTTTTTTTTTTGGAAACCAAACCAACTATACTATATGAGATGTAACCCGATCTTCACTGCTATTCTCTTTTATCTGCTTCAAATTTTTCATAGTCCTAATCACCTTCTGATTCAGTATGTAAATTAGTTATTAATTCTGTTTATCGTATGCCTTTTTCACAATAGAATGTAAACAAGTTCACACTGTTCACATATATGTCCAAATTGACACACACACACAAGCTTTGAAAGTCATAATGAAGTTTTATTTTAAAGTGAAGTGACTCATTCTAGTATTTTGCCAGACCCTGGCAAACAAGACCACTTAGTGATTAACAACCTGTGACGTGATAACTCTGAATGAGCCATCAGACAAAAATGTCACATTAGGGAGCAATGATCCAAAATCAGAGCAAATCAATCTCTCTCTTTCTCTCTCTCTGTCACACACACACATACACACATACATACACACACACCTGAGAGCATCAGTAAGACATTTTTATACATCTACAAAGTTGATACATTTTAGAAAAGTTAGCATCTTCCTTTTAGAACTATCTTAGGGAGAACCAGTAAAAAAATGTTTTCAATAGTCATTTCTTTTCCTTTAATCCTCCTCTAAGGAATTGCTTTTTATTGATTTTAGAGAGAAAGGGACGCAGAGAGAGAGAGAGTGAGAGAGAGAGGAGAGAAACAGCTGTTGCTTCCTGCTGTATATGCCATGACCAGGAATCAGACCTGTGACATTTTGTGCATGGGGCGACACTCCAACCAAATGAGCCACTCAGTCAGGACGTCGAGGTGTATTTCTTTCATCTGTGTTCATTTATTTATTTGTTCATCCATTATAACACACCTGACTTTTTTCATTTTTGAGATTATAGTCATTGCAGTGCTTTGCTGCTTCACAAAAAAATGTATATTATAAGAAAATACATGATTAAATTGTAGTAGAAATGATCATGTCTTTTTAGTTACTATTTAGACTGCCTAAGTATTCAATTACTTATTATGAAAAGATTAATTTAACTTTCATTTTAGAGTAGAAGATCCATTCATGTCATAGAATAAAGTTTTCATTTGGTTAATTCTTGGATGGGGGTCATTCATATCTATCATCAAAAGCTGATAACTTAAGCTTTTAAGTCATGAAAATAAATGTATCCTCTGTGCATGTGGATCAGCTTGGAAGGGCTGGGCTTATGGACTGGGATGCATCAAAATGGAGTGAAAATAGATGCCACGTAGACATGCTGGAAGAATAGCTCATTTACAAATACAGGACAATATTTATAGGTTGAAAGCTTTAATGTCATTGTCAGCATTTCCTAGTTCAGGATTTCCGGAAAAATTGAAAGGCAACTGCCTTTTGCTTCCCCTTGTATTGAATATGAATTTTTCTCTACTGTATTCATGAAATTCACATTTCCTTAACAATTTTTATGGCACTTAAAGATTTTTAAGTTTGCTTTAAATCAACTAAAAAGGAAAATGTAGTCACTGGTTATACAATAAATACACATGTTTTTTTTATTACTTTATTGTTTTTCAATTACAGTTGTCTGCATCCTCTCCCCTCCCCTCCCCCCAGCCCCTCCAACCCCACTTCGCTTCTCTGCCTCCCTCCTCCCCCTTAGTTCTGTCCATGTGTCCTCTATTTTATAAAGATTTCCTTTAAGTTTAATCTCTCGTTTTGTTCTCTGTGAGATCTGAATGGTTAATGAGAATTTATATTCACAAATAATTTTAAACTGAACATACTATAGAAATTTTGAATATCAGTGACTCCCAGGCTAGTTTTTATAATGAGTTCATTTAAAAAATTATGTTAGATAATGGCCAGGACATAGAAACAACCAAAGTGTCCTTCAATAGGCGATTGGATAAAGAAGATGTGGTACATATATACAATGGAATATTACTTGGTCTTAAGAAAAGATAAAATACAGCCATTGCCGACAACATGGATGGATCTTGAGAATATCACAAAGCAACAAGAAACCTCAAGAACCATATGATTGCACTCAAAGTGGGATACAAAACTGAAAGTAACAGACGAACAAACAAGACAAACAAATAAATAAAAACTCATCGACACAGACAACAGTAGGGTGGTTACCAGAGGGAAGGGGCTGGAGGGTAGTACAGGGCAAAGGGGACCAAATACGTGGTGACAGAAGGAGATTCGACTTTGGGTGGTGGGCATACAATACACAGGTAATGTATGATAGAATTGTACTCTTGAAACCTACATAATTTTATTAACTGATGTCATCCCAATAAATTTAGTGCTTTAAAATTTCATTTATTTATTTGCACTGAGAAGGGAAAGGAGGGAGAAAGAGGAGCAATATAACAACTTGTGAGAGAAACATTGATCAGTTAACTCCAGCACGCACCCCAGTTGGGGACGGGCCGGCAATACAGGCATGTGCCCTGTCTGGGAATCAAACTGGTGACCTTTTGCTTTGCAGGACAATGTCTAACCAACTGAGCCATACCTGTCAGGGAAAATTTAATTTTCAAAAACAATAAGTAAAAACATGAGAAAAACTGTGTCATAAAATGTTCTGTTATTAAATATCAATGAACTTTACTATACATTTTATAGTCACACACAGGAAACAAACACAAATATCCATATTTTTTCACTTTTGCATACAGAACTATTGGAGATAATATGTAAAGATATAAGAAAGAGACTGACCTTTTCAAAAATATATTTACTGGGGTGATATCAGCAAGGTGGTGACATAGCAAACTTTAACACCCCTTTACCTCATGAACACGCCAATTCAACAATAATTAATAGATTGTTTATGCAAACCAAATAGTAACCACAAAAAAACCTATGGATGTTACATGAAAGAGAGAAAAGAATGAAAGTGTACTAATACAAAAAATTAATAAAACATAAAAGCCAAAAGCAACAGGAAAAGAGGGTCAAAAACTACAAGGCAAACAGAAAACAATGAACATATCTCAATAGTAAGTTTTCCCTATTAATAATTACTTAAAATGTAAACAGATTAAACTCCCTAATCAAAAGACATAGAATGGCTGAATAAAAGACATACAATGAATGGATAAAAAAGAATATCAAACTATACACTGCCTATAAAAAACTCAATTTAGACTCAAACACACATAGGTTGAAAGTAAAGAAATGGGAGAGATATCTCACGTAAAAGGCACCCTAAGGAGAGCAGGGGTGGCTATACTTGCACCAGACAAAAAGCACATTTAGTCAAAACTGTAACAAGAGACATAAAAACATGTGTAAAATGATAGAAGAAGCAGTTCTACAGAAAGATATTTTAAATAAACAATTATAAATATATAAAATTGTTTTAAATTTTAAAAATAACAATTATAAATATATATTCACCCATCATCAAAACATCTAAGTATATAAAGCAAACATTGAAAGAACCAAAGAGACAAATAAACAGTAGTCCAATAATAGTATGAGACTTTAATACCCACTTTTAGTAATGGATCTAACTATGCAGAAAATCACCAAAGAAACAGTAGACTTGACCAACGATACAAGCCAAATGGATCAGACAGACATATGAAGAAATTGTCTCCAACAGCATCTGAATGCACACACTTCTCAATAGCACATGAAACTTTATTGAGAGCACATCAAATGACAGGTCACAAAACAAGTCTTAAACAAATCTAATAAGATTGAAATCATACCAACTATCTTTTCTTACTACAATGGTAGGGAACCAATTGCAAAAGAAAACTGGAAAAGTCACAAACACACGGAAATCAAAATAACATTGTTTTAAATAACTAATAGGTCGGAGAAGAATTTAGGAGGGAAATTAAGAAAAATCATGAGACAAATAAAAATACATTACATCAATACACATGGGTTGCATCAAAAGCAATAATAAGAGGGAACTGTATGGCAATGAACACTTAAAAAAGAAGGTCTTAAATAAATAACTGAAGTTTACTCATGTGGGCATGTTACAGAACCCCAGCCTATGCTGTTCTGGAGCAGCTGTGGGGTCTGATTGCCTGCTGCCAAAAAGTGTGACTACCAATGCCAGAGTTCAGTGAAAAGAAAAGAGATTATTTATATGAAAGTTATATGGATTTAGAGTAATGGTGGAATTCTGTCATTAAGTCCCACTCCCTTTAAAACACCCATAAACACACAGTCCTGCCTCCCTCTGCCAAACCAGTTTGAGAATACATCAGTCGGAAGTACTATCTTTCAGAAACACAGAAGTCCACACATAGCTCAGCATTCCTGGTCAACAGTTCAACATTCCAGTCACCTCCCATTAATCCGTGCTTGGCTGGGCTGTTCCCCCAGTTCCATCAGCCACACCACAGTGTTATCCCAGGTAGGTTTCCCAGCAGGGCTCCTCTTCTTCCATGTAGATGTCTCAAAACTTTGTGTCATCTCCTTTCTCTAAAGTATGCGGCACCTTCTTACACACCAGACCTCATGGCGGCTGGTGGGGGCCCTTCTACACACTTTCAAACTGCACAGCTGCACATCATGGCTGACTCAGGGCTTCCTGTGTGACCTCATACATGGCACTATCCATTCTGAAAAACATGCATCTCTTACCCTGGTGGCAGCACAACTTCCCTTCAGGAAAGACACGACTATCACCTTGCCATTGTTATGAAAACTATCTTAAGCCATATTGTCCACCCCCCAAACAAGAGCCATGGGCATCTTGGAACCTTTCACCCTGTACCCCATTTCAGGGGCACTCACATACAAAACCCTCTTAAAACTAATTTAAAAACCAATGAAGTGGCAGATCACAAAATTAATGTACAAAAAATGCTGTGTTTCTCTACACAAACAATTAACTTCCTGAAAATAAAATTAATTCCATTTACAACAGAAAAAAATAAAATAAAATATTTAAGAATAAATAACCAAGGAGAAAGACCAATGCACTAAAAAAGACAAAAAAAAATATGACAAAGAATTAAATAAGACACAAAAAATGGAAAGGCATCCCTTGTTCAAGGACTGGAAAACACTGCTGTTCAAATGCCCCCACTACCCTCAGCTGTCTGTAGATTCAATGCAATCACTGTGAAAATCTCAATGACTTTTTCACAGAAATAAAAAAAAAGAAACCTAAAATTTGTATAGAAACATAAAGGACCCTGAGTATTCAAAGCAATCTTTAGAAACTCAAAGTTTAAAACATCACAGATGTTTTAAAAAATATATTATGAAGGAATAGTACTTAAAACAGTATGGAACTAAAAAATATATTATGAAGGAATAGTACTTAAAACAGTATGGAACTGGCATAAAGACAGACACATAGACCAGGGAAACATAACAGAGTGCCCTAAATTAAATCCATGCATTTGTGGTTAGCCAACCTTTAACAAGGGTCCCAAGGATGCGCAGTTGGGAAAAGATAACCACTTCAGCAAATGATGTTGGAAAAATTGGATATTCAGATGCAAAAGAATGACTTTGGATGCATATTGCAGCATACAAAAAAGTAACTCAAAATAGCCTAGAGACTTAAACATGAGACCTAAAACTATAAAATTCTTAGAAAGAAGTCTTTAGAAACACAGAGGAATTGCTTCATGACATTGGTCTTGGCAATGTTCATGGATATGGCTTCCAATGCACATGCAGCAAAAGTAAAAATAGACCAGCGAGAGAATATCAAACTAAGAAGCTTCCGCACTTTAAAGAAAACCAACAGAGTGAAAAGGCAACCTATGAAATGGGAGAAAATATTTGCAAACAATATATCACATAAGTAGTACATTTTCAAATTATATGAGATCTTCTACAGGTCAAAAGGGGAAAACCCTAATATCTCAACTTAAAATAGGCTAAAGATGAAAAAAGAAAAGGTAGTGAATGTTCTAAAATGCATATTACTAAGTGAAAGAAGCCAATATGAAAAGGCTACATAATGTATGGTTCCAACTGTAGACATTCTAGAAAAGGCAAAACTATGAAACTATGAAGACAATAAAAAGATAGTTGCTGGGCTTGGTGGGGGGACGTTTAGGTAGAACAGAGGATTTCAAGGCAGTGAAAATACTCTATAATATTATAATGATGGATACATGTCATTGACATTTGTCTCAATTCATAGAATGCACAACACCTAGAGGATGAATCCTCGGGTAGACTATAGACTTTAGGTAATCATGATGCAACCTTGAGGATCCATCATTGGTTAAAAAAAAAAAAATACCGTCTTGGTAAATGATGCCGATAAAAGGAAGGGGAGGCTATACATGTGTGGGGTAAAGGGTATGTGGGAAAGCTCTACTTTCTTTTCAATTTTATTGTAAATCTAATACTTGAATAGATTTTTTTTCAAAAAAGACACACAAATGACCAAAGAGTATGAAAAAAATGTTCTATGACCCTAATTATCAGAGAACTGCAAATCCAAACCACAATGACATATTGCCTCATATTTTTTAGGATGATTATTATAAAAAAACGTTGGCAGAAATTTGGAGAAAAGGGAACAAACTATTGTACAGTGTTAATGGGAATGCAAAATGGTACAACCACTGTGCAAAACAGTGCAGAGGTTCCACTCAAAATTAAAAATAAAATTACTATATAATCCACAGTCTCAATTATGGATATTTATCCAAAATAATTGAAATCAGGATATCAAAGATATGTTAGCATCTCAATGTTTATTGAAGCGCTATTCAAAATAACCAGGGTGTGGAAATAAATGTCCATTGACAGGTAAATAGATCAGGACAATGTGGTCTATACATATAAGGGATTCTTACTAACCCTTGAAAAAGGAAATCCTGCATTAAGCTAACAACGTGGATGAACTCTGAAAACATTATGCTAAGCAAAATAAGCCTGTCACGGAAGGACAAACTGCCTGAGGTACCTAAAATAGTCAAAATCAGACTCATAGAAATGGTAGTTTCCAAGGGCTGGTGAGGAGAAAAAATGGAAATTTAAAATAAATGAGAATAAAGTTTCAATTATGTTAGGCAAATGTGTACTAAAGATCTGCTTTGCAACCTTTGCCTGTAGCTGACAATACTGTGTTATACACTTAAGATTTTATTAAGAGCGTTAATATGTAGTGTTCTTACTATCACTTCTCAGCCTTCTGACTAAGGTCAAATGTAGTATCTATTCTTATCAGTTTAAAATAAAATTTAAAAAATTCCTTGCTGAAACATTGGTGTGTACATTTGTTTCTTTAAACCTTCCGTAAAAGGATATAAAATGATACAGTTCTCTTACTAGTTGCTGTTTTTAGAGTGGTTAAAGCACTTCTATGCCCAACTGGAACATAACAAAAAGTTCCTGCTTCTGTTTTCTCTTCTGCAAAATCACACTGTTCAGAGGTTACCTCAAGAGCGCCTTTTATCATTGTACTGCCCTCTTCAAAGTTTCACGATGGCTTCTCACTGACTATCAAGTAAAACATATTTTCTTCTCCTGAAATTCACAAACATCTGTAATGTCTTAAAAATCTGTCCAAACTATAGCAGGATCATCTACCAAACTATCAGATGCTCAACCTGAGCATCTAGAGAAGGGCAGGAAGCTGAGAGCAGGCGGAAATAAAATCAGGATTACCTCTAACTAAGCATTAGTTTCTCAAAGACGAATTGCACATTCTCTAACCCCAAGGAACACAGTGAAGGAGCTCTTGATCTATGTCAGTAACAATAGCCAGTGGCCTCTGCTCCAGGGAGTGGTGTGGGGCATGCTAGCAGGTGCCACCGAACACACTGAAAGAAGTAATTGCAGAGCAGGGTGACAGCCAGTGACTGGGGTTAGAAGAAGAGGTTCCATGAGAGATGAGAAGACTCTTCCTAGGACTTAGGCAGGGGCAGGATCCGAGCCCAGGAGGTTCCTGTGTGACAGCGGGACACTCAGTGTTATTCAGAAATGGAGGAGTGGAGCAGCGGAGATGCCAGATTCGATGGACTGAGAATCCTCTGGGCCTGTAATTAGTAACTTTAAAATAGGGAGCATGGGAGTGCCCAGGATGCATTCAATGAATTCTGTAAACTGGTATCCTTAATCACCGCTTACATAAAGATTCCTAACTCACTTCTGGGTATGAAGTTCCCCTGATTTGCTCAAATTGGATAAGATTAAGAATTCTCATCGGTGATTGGTGAAGAAAGTAATAGTACTTACAGCAATATTCTGCTTTTGTGCTCCTGTTACGAAGAGAAAAGCAGGTGTCCAGGGAAGATCAGAGAGGTTATCAAGGTGAACAAAATATTTTGAAAATCTAGGGCTGGGTCTTTCTTTCAGTAAAAAGATTATTTAAGAGAGTACATTTTACTCCATCATATGTAGATTTTGAGCCTGTCTATATTTTGGTGAATCTGTTGGAGGTAATTGTATAAGCTGTGGGAGTCACATGCTTCATTCCTTCTGATCAAAAGTAAAACAAATTAATTTAAAAAACCCCAAACATTAGAATATAATCAAGTCCTACCATAATCATCATGTGAAAGGTAATATATCTGAAACTAAAGGAGTAGCCAACAGGAGTTTGTTGTGTTGTGTTGTGGTTTTTATTAAACTCTACCAAGCTAAAGGGAAGAGAGGAGCGGTAAGCAGTGTTTTGTATAGTTGAATATTCATTTATTTACGGACTCCAAGGAAAATAAAGATATCTTGCAAAATGTAGGACAAGAAATAATTCCCTTCTTAGTAAGGGTTTTAGTTTTTGGACTAAGAACAAAATCCTATGGCCATTTTCCAAATAGGTAATAAAAATAAGCTGGGTGTAAGAAAATCTCGTTGCCAAACCATAATCATTATTTCTATTTTATTAATGAAGGTATAAGCATATCACTGTATATGACAGTACATGGTATAAAGGATTATATTTTAAATTGGAAACTTAAATAAAAACAATTGAAAAATACCTACTTACATTTTAATTCTATAAATATTTCATTAGCCAAATGAAACTTGATAAGCCCTATTTTTCAGACTATAAGATACACCAGACCATAAGACACAGCTAGGTTTTAGAGTAGGAAATAGGAAAAAAAAATTTGAAGCAAAAAATGTGGTAAAGTACTTTACCTGCTCCTGCCTCCTGTGACCCCACTCCACCGCTGCCCGCTCCCTGCAGTGAGCCAGGTAAGCTACATTCGGACTATAATGTACACCCCTATTTTCCTCCCAAATTTGGGGGGGGGATAGTGCATCTTATAGTCCAAAAAATACGGTATATGTGTGTGTATGTGTGCGTGTGTATACACACACACACACACACACGTATATACACACATATGCACACTAATGTGTTAAAGCCAGATCTTGTTTTTCATGCTGTACAAATTTAGACTTGAATCTTTTATCTGGTGGTGATAATATATACTTTAAGGCTTAAAATTAAAACAAGATAAGGTCTTTACATAATAGAGTTATTTGAGGACTTGGTATAAAATCCTGAGCCATATTTTTAGGTTATTTTCAGAATCCTGGCAAACCAGCATCATCAGATGTAATTGTCAAGAGTCTTTTCTCAATCTTCACAGTAAATATCATTTGTAATGTTTTGTTTACCTATTCAATATTTATTGTAAAGGGCAAACTGATCAATGTTATTTCATTATTTCATAAATTATTTGTAAAATTCTTATTTTAAGTCCATGCTTTAAAAATGTAGTTCAGATGCTTCAACCATTCACCAAATCAATGTTGAGCACATATTTTGTGCCAAATATTAGGCTAGCCAGTTGCTGAAGGTTTCATATGAAGATGAAAAAGTTCCTACTCCCATAGAAGTTAAATTCTAATAAAGAAACAAAAATTAGAAATATGATTGACAAAAGGAAGCCTATTTAAAGAGGTAATTATTAGACTAATCTGTGAAAAAAAAGATGTAGTTATATGCATAGTTAAGAAAACAGAATTCCAGACTGAGGAGACACTGCTTCTGTATAGCAAAGTTAGAATAGGAAAAATCATAATTGCACAATGGTTTTCTCAATTTACGTTAACACCAGGAAAGACCAAAGCACAGCAAAGAAATAATGAACAATGTCTATAAAGTCTTTAATTTCAAACTTCGAGTTCAGTCTAATCTTCGCTGGTGAATCAGAGTGGGATTCCCGCCATTAATAACATTATTATAAAAAATCTTAAATACTGCCTAAGACATCTAGTCCTGGCATATAATAATTTCCCCTGCACTCTGTAGCAAATAGAACAATATATTATTGCCATTTTCCGCAAGCTAAGGTTTCACATTATACTCTGTAGAAGATAGTTCACAGGCGTATTATCAGAAAACCTAAACTTCAAATTAAGAAATTCTCTTTTCTTGTGCTTAATTCATGTCTCCATAGGTAGGTTACATCTTTTTAGCCAGATGAGGCAAAATGAAGTTCTAACTGAATTTCAATATTGATCCATATTTTTTTCCTGGAGAAAGTGATAAAATCTATCACAATACCTGGCCATTTGCAGAAAGGCACTCAATGGTTGCTACATGTGTTTGTCAATAAGTACCAAATGCCCCATGAGCTACCTCTGTGTAGTCTGAAGAGTCCTATATCTTCCAAGGATAAAGCTTCCTACCTTTACATAAGGGGCAGGAGGTGATGTTGATAATGTTTAGGTAACTGTTTAGAGTTCCATTGCAATGTTCTTAATTATGAATTCTTTCAATAATATTCAGGAATATCTAGCATAATGTTGAATTTGGCAGATGTGGGGAAGGATAGGTGTAGTCAGATAATTTTGTTGTTGCTGTCGTCAGTGTTTTTGTGTCTCTGAATCAGGAGGAGTCACAGTCAGACTATACAGAGGTCCTGGACTTCACAGGAGAGACTATATATCTATGGGACATCTGTATGTCTTCCTCAGAGAAATGTCTATTCAGATCTTTTTCTCATTTTTCAATTGGATCATTTGCCTTCCCGGCATTGAGTCCTATGAGTTCTTTATGTATTTTGGAGATCAAACCCTTTTCTGATGGATCATTGGCAAGCATGTTCTCCGATATGGTTGGTTCCCTTTTCATTTTGATGGTTTCTTTATCGATGCAGAGGCTTTTTAGTTTGATGTAGTCCTATTTGTTTATTTTTTCCCTTTATTTCCCTTGCCCTAGGAGATATATTGGCAAAAATATTGCTATGTGAAATATCTGAAATTTTCCTGCCTATGTTCTCCTGTAGGGCTGTTGTGGTGCCACAAATGATATTCACGTCTTTTATCCATTTTGAGTTTATTCTGGTGTACGGTATAAGTTGGTGGTCAAGTTTCATTTTTTTAATGTACTAGTTCATTTATCCCAACACTGTTTATTGAAGACACTATTTTTGTCCCATTGTATACTTATGACCCCTTTGTCAAATATTAATTGACCGTAGAGACTTGGGTTTATTTCTGAGTTCTCTATTCTGTCCCATTGATCTGTGTGTCTGTTCTGATGCCATAGCCAGACAGTTTTCCCTACAGTGGCCTAGTAAATATAGTCTGATATAAGATATTGGGACTGCTCCTACTTTAGAGAGATGCAAATTAAAACCACAATGAGATATCACCTCACACCTGTCAGAAGGGTCATCATTAATAAATCAACAAACAACAAGTGCTGGCAAGGATGTGGGGAAAAGGAAACCCTAGTGCAGTGTTGGTGGTAATGCAGACTGGTGCAGTCGCTATGGAAAACAGTATGGAATTTCCTTTAAAAATGAAAAGTGGAACTTCACTTTACCCAGTGATTTCACTGCTGTGAATATGCCCTAAGAATCCCCAATCATCAGTTCAAAAGAACTTATGCACCCCTCTGTCCACAGCAGTTCTATTTACAATAACTAAGCGGTGGAAACAGCCTAAGTGCCCATCAGCAAATGAGTGAATTAAAAACTGTGGTACATTTACATGATGGAACACTACACAGAAAGAAAGAAGGGGCTCCTACTCTTCGCAACAACACGAGTGGAACTGGAGAGCATTATGCTAAGTGAAATAAGCCAGGCAGTGGAAGACAAAAACCATATGATCTTACCTATAAGTGGAACCTAATCAACAAAACAAGAAAGCAAAATATAACCAGTGACATTGAAATAAAGAACCAACTGGCAGTGACCAAAGAGAAGTGGGGAGAAGGATAATGGGGAGAAAAGGGGAAGGGTCATCAAGGAACATGTATAAAGGACACATGGACAAAGCTAAAGGGAGTAGGAGCGAGGGTGGGAACTGGGAATGGCTGGGGCAGGGGAGAGTGGTGGGGGAAAAAGGGAGACAACTGTACTTGAACAAAAACAACAAAAAAGAGCCCGGCTGGTGTAGCTCAGTGGATTGAGCGCGGGCTGGGAACCAGAGGGTCCCGGTTCGATTCCCAGTCAGGGCACGTGCCTGGGTTGCAGGCCACGTCCCCGGTGAGGGCCATGTGAGAGGCAACCACACATTGCTCTTCCTCCCTCCCTTCTCCTCTCTCTGAAAGTGAATAAATAAAATCTTTAAAAAACAACAAAAAAATTAATAATACAAGCCTAGAATTTCAAATTAGAATTAACCATTCACTATACAAATGATTTAAAATTTTAAGTATACCTAAAATGGGAGGTTGAAGACACAAAATTTACTTAATTTAAAGAGCATCAATTTTTTAAATATAGTTTTCATCTGGAAAATAATTTAATTTGAGAGGAGTCTTAATAAAATATTTGAGGGGAGTCTTAAAAATATCATATTTACTATTGAAATTGAAAATTTTTCATTAGACACCCATAGAATCCTGATCTTTAATCAAAAGGCTTTTTAATGTAGTATAGGAGATCTACTAAAATATATGTTCTTATATATTTCCATTTTAGTTATTGTTCTTTTAAATTGTGACTACTGAAAAACAGGAAGCATGAAAAATAATAGAATTTTAGTGAAATAAGAGTTCTATCTGTTTTGAACATCTAATACTTTGTCTTTTGCCCCATTATATAAGAGTAGCTTGTGAACATGGAAAAGAAGAAAAAAAAACATTTAAAATTTGTTTGGATAAATGTTTGTTAGTGTTTTGATACATTTTAGAAAATGTGTTTATTGAAGAACATATATTCCTTTTGATATATTCCTTTTGTATTCCTAGATGAATCCACATGCATACATCTTTGTGATAGTCTGTTTTGTCTGGTGAGTATTCGTGCCATATGGGTAAAGAGAACAACACAGACAAGTGAGCAAACAAGGTGGAGCTCCGCAGTTTGTAGAGGCAGTAAGGAAATGTAAACAAGGCCTCCAGATAGTTTTAGTCAGGTTAAATTAGTTGTATAAATGTGTAATTGTGAAGTGGATATAATTTTGTTGCCTTTGCCAGTGGCTAATAATAATGAGATGCTTCCTCATAACATAAAATCACATCAGCTATACTATGCACACATGCTCACTTTTTTGATGAATGGATGTGGAGTCACTGAGATGTTTATAGAAAAATATATCTTAAAGTGGTTTGGTTATGGCTTATATTTTAGAGAGAATATTTCTCTTTAAACGTGTGTTAGGTCACGGTATTTTGACAGCACGAACAGTGTCTAATGGTTACCCTGGAGCAGAATTTGATACAAAGATACTATGTAAGTGATTAAAAAAAAAATGCTCCAAAGAGAATCTGGTAATAGATGGGGAACAGCAGGGTGAGGAAGGAAAAAGGGGCCAATCAGGTGAAATCCTAGGTTCCTCTGACAAGGCAGGGATCCAGGCCAAAAAAACAAAAACAAAAAATCACTAGTGGTAAAGTGTTCTCCTTGGAAGTGACTGCACCAGACTTTCACAGTCCTACACCAGTCAGTTGTTGGGGGAGAAAGGACTGCAATTCCAGGCATAGTTATCTCTTGGGGTATCTGAACATCTGGGCACCGGGCACCCAGAATTGTTAAGGGGATGCTAGATGATCTGGACAAGAACACTGATTGTAGCTACTGGAAAGAAAGTTTTAAAAATTGAAGTGGACAGGATCATGAAAGAAATTTCATTTTCCTTCTATAACGTTGTAAGCATCCGTTTACGAGAGAAATCATGATCTTCCAGAAACATCATGGTGGGATTAGTTGGCTGAGGAGTGATGTGTATGGCCAGCACTGTGTACCAGGCGTTTCATAATCCACAGCTCAGTGCACTTTTAACCTGCCCTGTTTTGTGGGTGTCTTTTTTCTAGCTCAGATGGAGAAACTGAGGGTATGGAAATTTAAGTACTTTGTCTAACTGTATACAGCTATTGAGAGAAATTTGAATTTGGGTCTCTGAGTGCTAAGATCTGTTTTCTTTTCAGTATTATTTTAGATATTTTCTACAGATCTATTTTTGATGATCAGAGTTTTTTAGATTAGAAAATAAAACTAAGTGAAGGTGATTTAAGCCTCCAGAGGAGAAAATTTCCTCTAGGAGTTTTGATCATTTTTCTTAAATAATAAAGACTAATCTACTCTTAGTTTTCAGAATTTAAATAATAAATATGAATAATGAATTAAAATTTTACTAGTCAATGACGCCCAGGTATTAGAATGGTGTGATAATACACTTTTATCCCTAAGTAAGATAGAGTAAGTAAACCAATAGTAGATTTATCCTTCTATCTTCTGCCTAGTCCTTAAGAGAAAACAGGGGAAAAAAATTATGTCCTGTTCTTCTTTCCTGTTTAATAGTCTTTTTTAAAATAAAAAGTCGATTTTATAAATTACAAATTTATTGACCCTTTTGGAAATGGATAGGCTAGGGGGATAAACTGTCAAAGCTATGGCTTGTTTCAGTTAAGCCACAGATGCTTTCCAGCGTCAACTAGTGTGTGTTTGTGGGTGTGTGCGTGTGTATAAATTCTGTACATTTAATTCACTGCCTTAGAGAAAACACACATTTTCACCTACACTGAGGCTAAGCATACTCAATGTACTGAAGGATTATCTAGTGCTGCCTTTCAGCAGTATTTTAAAAATGTTTAAAAAAAACTTGGGAATGTATATGTCCACACCCTCTTTAATCACCATACTTGTTTATTTATCACATTCTCAGAGGTTGTTTTTCAACTGGGTATCTTGAAACTCCTTTCTCTATGGTCCAGGGGATGGTAAGGAGACACATCGAGTGGTAAAGAGACAAAAAATGCATTTTGAAGAATGCAAAGTGGATATAACTTGGGACCCTGGGAAATGTAGTCTCTGACTGACTGATCACAACTTCTAGGTCAAAAGAGAGTTGTGTTTCTGAAATGTGTTAGTTTCCTAGGGCTGCTGTAACTATACCATAAAATGGGTGGCTAAAGAGCAATAGACACAGCTTCTAAAAGACCGCGGCGGAGTAGGAGGGAGCGGGATCGGCTTCCTCCAGCCCACTGGTGGGGTATCTGGCTGATTTTCTGAGCAGCGGAGAGATCGCCCAGATTTAGTTCAGGAAGATTGGCGACCAGGATTGCGCATAAAACTGAAAGATCAGCCGGTAGGGAGTCTGCTTCAGTGGGAAGGGACTCGTGGGGAGCCGGGAGGTCTGCGGATCCAGTAGCAGCAGCTTCCCGGTTTGTCCCAGGATCCGTGGGAGGGAGCTGGATTGGGGTGTGAGAGTTGCCAAAGCAGGCGCACGCGTCTGTTGGGAGAGCCTTGGTCCCCAGTAGTCCGGAGGTCGGTGTGTACGTGGGGACTGGTCTGCAGAGGCCGGCGATCCCAGCTGGAGGAATTGGAGATTGAACTGAACGGGAGACCCAGGCCTGGAGCTCCGGGACCAGGCGTGCACCCGGCGGAGCCAGTCAGGGGCGGCTGGGGGTAATGCCCGACCGTGTGCCCAGGTCTGCGGCTTGCAAGCCCTGAATCCAGAGACAAGAGTGGGCAACAAATACAGGGGCACGGAGCTCATTCTGGGAGGGCCTGAGACACAACCCTGCAACTGCGATTGGAGACCTGCGCTGCAGACTCCCTCCGTGGGAGAAAAACATCGAACCCCACTGAAGGGAGACACAGACCTCACAAACTCTGACTTAGGGTTCGGATCAGACAGCCCAGAGGAGGTGCTGCGAATTCCTAGCAACTCGGCTGGAGGCAGAACAGCAGCTAAGAGTGCAGCCGAGGAAGAAAGCCGGGGAAGTCTGATATCTTACAAGCCTGTCGCAACGCTGACCAGACGCTGTTGAGACCAGCCAACAGAAGTCTTTTTTTTTCTTCTTTCTTTTGTTTTCTCTTTATTTCTTTGTTTGTCTTTCCCCAACCTTCTTCCTATCTGTCCTTCTATATTTTTAACTCCTTCTACCTTCCCTTCATATGGTATTCCTAGTTTTCTCTTTTTTTATCTCATATTTTATTATATTTTATTTTATGTTATTTGAGTATTATTTTTTCTTTATCTTTCTTTTTCCTTTTCTTTTGCTTTCTTTTCCTTCTTTTTATCCCTTCCCCTCTCTTCTTTATTCACAGGTGAGACATTAAAACCTGGAATTGTGAAGAGAATAGAGTGGGACCCAGACAAGAGTTAGCACAAGAAACAGAGAGTGACACAAAAATAACTTCGCTGCTCCAGAGAACTTGACAGATCAATTTAAGAATCAGAGACTAGCAAGAAGAATCCCACGAACAATGGGAAGACAAAGAACAATCCCCAAATGAAAGGAAAGGAGGAAGCCCCAGAAAGAATGATAAATGAAACAGAGGCAAGCCAACGATCAGATATTGAGTTCAAAGCATATGTAATCAGGCAGCTCAAGAACTCGAGAAGCTTGATGAACTAACAGAAAACTACCAGAAACTACAGGGAAACTATAATGAACTCACTGAAAACTATGTCAACATGAAAAAGGAAATAGAAACTAGTCACAAGGGCCAGGAGGAAATGAGGAATACAATACCTGAGCTGAAGAACACAATAGAAGGAATCAAAAGCAGGCTCGATGAGGCAGAGGATCGGATCAGCGAACTGGAGATCAAGGTTGAAAAAAGCACCCAAAAAGAGCAAGAACAGGAAAAGAGGCTCAGAAAGAATGAAGAAGTATTAAGGGAAATGTAGGACAACATGAAACGTAACAATATTCGTATAATAGGGATACCAGAAGGAGAGGAAGAGCAGCAAGGGATGGAAAACCTGTTCGAAAAAGTAATGATGGAAAACTTCCCGAATCTGATGAGAGAAAAAACCACACAAATCCAGGAAATACAGAGAGTCCCATTCAAAAGAAACCCTAACAGGCCCACTTCAAGACATATCCTCATTAAAATGGCAAAATTCCAAGACAAAGAGAGAATCCTAAAGGCAGCGAGGCAGAAACAGGAAGTAACATACAAGGGAACCCCAATAAGGTTAGCAGCTGACTTCTCAATGGAAACACTCCAAGCCAGAAGGGAATGGCAAGAAATATTCCAGGTAATGAGAACCAGAGGCCTGCAACCAAGACTACTCTACCTAGCAAGGCTCTCAATCAAGATAGATGGCCAAATAAGGAGCTTCTCAGACAAAAGAAGTCTAAAAGATTACACCTCCACCAAACCAGCTCTGCAAGAGATCCTGAAGGGACTGATTTAAGGAAAGGAAGGGAAAGAGAGAGAGTGAGGAACACAGGTACAAAAAAAAAATGGCAATGAATAAGTACCTATCAATAATAACCTTAAACGTAAATGGATTAAATGCTCCAATTAAAAGACATAGAATAGCAGAATGGATAAGAAAGCACGACCCACACATATGCTGCCTACAGAGACCCACCTCAGGACAAAAGACCTACACAGACTGAAAGTGAAGGGCTGGAAACAAGTTTCCCAAGCAAACAGACAAGAAAAAAGAGCTGGGGTAGCAATACTCATATCAGACAAAATACACTTCCAAAAAAGGGCCATCAAGAGAGATCCAGAAGGACACTTTATAATACTCAAGGGAAGAATCCACCAAGGCGACATAAATATTGTAAATATATACGCAACCAACACAGGAGCACCCAAGTACATAAAGAAAATCTTGGAGGACTTCAAGAAGGACATTGATAGCAACACAATTATAGTAGGGGACT